>CM020034.1:9496561-9664061 GCA_009769605.1 Bucorvus abyssinicus | reverse complement strand
TTATTTTTGAATTATTCACAGATTCAGTTCAAACATAGCCAAACAGCTGAACTGCAGCAATTTAGAGATTCTAATAAGCAGTTAAGAGTTGACTGAGACAGGTTTTTTCCTAACTGGGCTTTTCTGCTGAAGAAATCACACCACTCATTTTTTTTAAATGTTTAACCAAGTTCCTTCTGTGAGGATTCCTAACCTATAAAACTAAGCTCTCAGACGTTGAGAGAGAACATTGAACAGATTAATAGCCAGCTGTAAGATGAAAAACAGCAGCAGAAAAATTATTTTCTCACAAAAGTTACCAGTGAAACCCCAAATGAAACTGCACTATTCAACAGACATAATGCAGCAATAAAGCTTCTTTACAATCCAAAGTTATCCAAGACAACCAGCTCAAAATACAACTGCAAAGCCTTGCAGATGATTCTCTTAAGTTTTCCACCCCGACACTCAGTGCATCTCAAGGCTAGCAATCAAACTTAATGGGAAATACAACCCTCAAGACATCATTTTTAAATTAGCTATTACCACACAGGAAAAATGTCTACAAAATACCATGGAAAAACTTTCTTGAAAAGTTAAACTGATTGCTCAGTCATGATCAAAAAGAAAGCTAGATATTTTTTGGGAAAGCATTTGAATGAAACAGAAAACAAAACATTTCACTACTTAAGTCTATTGTGTGCACACTGACTATCACACAAAGCTCCAACCCCTCATTTTGAGGGGAATACAGGTGAACTAGAAAACAAAGAGCAGTACAGCAACATTGAGCAGAGATATGCAATGTCTTTTGAGTAAGAAGAGACTTACTAAACTACTGTTCTTCAGCTTAGTAAAAAAAAAGAAACAAACAAAAACAATCCCAAACAGTAAGGGATATATGCTGCTTTTGGTTTATGATTTATTAGGTCTAGTAAGAGTCACATTTTTCGCTCTTCAGATGCTAAAATGTTCCCATTCTGCACTTGAGGAAGTCCCAGATTTTAAAGTCTATTGCATCAGATTACTAATCCATATTTTCCTACCATCTTGCATAATCCTGTTTACAGTATGCAAGAGGTTTGGGATTACTTGGATATCTGCACTTTCAAAACGTCCTTGTGATGTAAGGAAGTACGGTGTTCTAACTTTGTAGATAACACACTACTGACAGAGCTTTCAGGCACTTAATTCCAAATAGAATTGGGTCATGCTGCCATCCAGAGGGACAGGAACCTCATGCAGTTCAACACAGAGAAGTGCAAAGTCCTGCACCTGGGCAGCAATAACCCCATACGCCAGTACATGGTGGGCACTATCCTGCAAGGAAACAGTTCTACTGGCCAGACCCTGGAAATCCCTGTGGACACCAAGTTGAATATGGGCCAGCAATGTGTCCTTGCTGCAAAGGCAGCAAATGTGTCCTGGGCTGCATTAGGAGGACTGCTGCCAGCAGGTTGAAGATGATGATCCTTCCCCTCCTCTCAGCACTGGTAACACCACACCTGCAGTACTGTGTCCAGTTCTGGGCCACCCATACATAGACATACCAGAGAGAGTCCAACGAAGGCCCACTAATGATCAGGGCATTGAAACATCTCTTATGCAACAAAAGGCTGAGAGCACTGGGAACATCCAACTTAGAGAAGGTTCAGGGGCAATCTCATCAATGTGTATAAATACTAGAAAGGAGGGTGTTGAAACAAAGCCAGGCTCTCTTCAGTGGTGCCCAGTGCCAGGACCAGAGGCAAAGGGCACAGACTGAGACACAGGGGGTTTTGTCTGAACAGCAGGAAATACGTTTTCACTGTGAGGGTGATTGAGCACTGGCAGAGTTCGCTCATGGAGGTTGTGGAGTCTCCCTCCTTGCAGATACTCAAAAGCAGTCTGGACATGGCCCTGGGAAACCTGCTCTAGGAGACCCTGCTTGAACAGAAGGGCTGATGACCCTCAGATTCTCCTACCAATGTCAACCATTATGTGATTTTTGTGAAATGGTGTTTTCAAGCTAATTGGAATTAAGCCATTATAGTGTTTGGCTAAATAGTCTCATTCTCCTCATCAACAATTTTCAGTGATTAGGGTAATTTAATTTGCTATGAATATGAGCATATATTTATACAATATAATGACCAAGAGAACTAAAAGAGATTCACAGGTTTATCAAAACTTGACACACTGTTCATCACAAATCATTATCTCACCTCTTGCTCATAACCTGCTATATTTTCAATTACAGTTCTTGTTTCTCCTGAATGTATTGCCAATTAGTATAGTAACTTCTTTTCATTACTAGTTTCACCATAAGCATGTTTCATTAGCAGAGGAATCCATAAGAATTAAAAGTATGTAAATGGCTCACAGGAAAAACAATTTGGATTAGTAAGATGGGAACATCACTGAATGAGTATTTTAGTATTACTCTGGCAATACGACTATCAGAGCATGCTTGCTCCCCTTAAAATGCAAAATACTCAATATTCTGATGCAGGTCCAGCTCAGATCCACAAACCCAAAACCTTTTGTCTCAAGAGAAATCAAATCACAAAAATATCGCTTAGTGCAGCTTACACAGTAACTGATTTAAAGAAAGAATAATGAGACACGGATAATGAAAATGTTTGACAGTTAATGAAAGCCAAGAATAAACATAGGTTGCTTCTTTAGTAGAAAGTGTATAGTTGATTACAGTAGCATTGCTTTTAGGTTTGTCCTTAGTTTACCATGGAGGATACTGGATATCTGTAGATGAGCCATATTACAAAAACGCTGGAGCTAAAGAAAGCTGGTCATTGTAAATTTACTACATTTCACAAGCTAGAATTCACCTTAGTTTTTATAAAATAAAGGACACAGATTGCCCTTTCACATATGCTGTTAACAAGGAAGTTACAAGATTTAGGTTCCAGCTTTGTAAAGAACTGTCCAGCTTTTCCTTTGGAATAGTCACTACAACAATATTTGTAGCATGTTCCTCTACAGGCTCTTGCACTCCCTTCAAAGAATTACCTCCTAAAAATTTCAAAAAACAGTATCCCAATGATACCTCTTATCAGATAATCTTTATCCTTTTATACCATCAACTCATATACAAAGATTAAATTTCTTACTTTTCTTCGTTCTAACAGAATTACAGCTACTAGAAATTCCTCTTTCCTGGCTTCAACAGGCAATGGCACTAATTCACATAGTATCCCTGTCAGGTGGTGAAAGAGAAAGCTGGAGGTAACAGTCTGAAATAAATACAGCATTTCTGATACAATTTTCAAACATACAGTGTTTACAGCTCACCATTTCTCAGGAAAACAACTGCCTCCATCTTTGCTTCCTACTCCCACTTCAACTTCAAACCCTCAAAGTTAGCGAAGCAGTAAAAGGCAAAAATGAAAAGTAATTATTTTCTATGAAATAGAGGACTGATCTTCAATTAATTTCAAGATCACCAGAATACATTCCATCTGTTTACAGCTTCTTTGTCCCCATAAGAAATAATGTTTTCCAATTTCCCGCTTCTATTTAAGAAATGAGAGCATCCACTCTCGAATAATTGTTTAAAAAACAAAGTACCTGTGGTTGAAATGGTGGAGCAGTAGGCCCCTGCATGCCTTGTGATTGTTCATCCATTCTACCACGTAAAAACGTCCCTTACATCCTGGAAAGAGAAATACAGTGAGTACACTATAATTCAATCATGATCAATGAACATCAACAGATGAACTGAAGAATTAATTTTCTCATTCACATGCTTGAGTTTATGAACATTTAACTATTCCAGCCCTGCACTGGTTTGGAAGGAAGTTTTCTTATATTTAGCTGTTTTATAAAATGAAATAAACCACTATACAAATCTGAACATATTATTAAAAGATATGCATTAAACTAACTTGAGTCAGACAAATGGCTCTGTCTGATAAAAGCTGCATCACCTCATTATTCTTCAGAGGCACCAACCACTTTTTTAGCTACATAGATGTCTGCTGGCCAGTACCTTAGACCTACAGGCAGCATGGGAAACAGCAGGTCAGCATACTGCTGCCTGCATACCGTTTATGCGGCATCAATTTATCTGTAGATTTTGGGGAGTATGCAAGAATAGTTCCATCTCAATAGAAAAACACATACACTCATTACGTTTTGACAAGCTAAGAGGACTTTGAGATACTGTGTTAGGAACACAGCCTCTATTGCCAGCTAGGAGCCTCTCATATCCCATCAATAAGCTGGGCGGAAAGATGCCTGCCAAGTTCCCCAGATAGAGACATAAGGCTTTGACCAATAACAAGCACTGCAAAATGTGCTTTATTATTAGCAAGAACAGGAGGCAAAAATGCAAATGTTTACAAGGTTTTTTTCTCAGCTAAGCGAATCCTTCCTTAGGCTACACAACATTTTGTTGAGGGGAAGCAGGTGCAGCACCCAGTTTTATTGGTGCCTATGAGGGCCATCTCTGTTCAGATGAAGACAACAGAAAGTTCACTAGCAGCTTTGAATATAAACAAAGAAATAAACTTTCACACAAGTAGGAGGCAAGCCCAGAACAACTTTTTCATCACACAAACACAAAATGTCTCTCTGTCTATTACCTGGTCAAACCTGATAAGGTGTTCAGAGGAACATGCATCTGACTGGAAAACTATTGCTTTTAAGTTATTTATCTATTTATTCTTTCCCATTTCAAATCCTGACAGTTTTAGAGATTATTTTTCATAAAACACTTTTCTGATACCTCTTAATCTTTAAGATTAGGAAATTTCCCATGATAAGATTTATTCTGATAAATCTATATACTTCAAATACTGCAATCATGTCCTTCTGCATGCAGAGTTACTTATGTTTCACAAACCTTTCTTTAGAATGAGTACATAAAAATTCCTCAAACTGCATTTAAGTTCAGCATGAAAGCATACAATTTACTATCTCCGTTAACATACGCACAAGATAAATCTCTGCAGTAACTTCTTTAGAGAATATTTAAAGGTTAGAAATAACTCTCAGAAAGTAGCAAACCTTAGAGATGTTTTTCCAAATATTGCAAAATATTTAAGAAACTAACAAATAACTTGTGTTCACAGTACTGTTGTCATTCTTACTGCATCATTGAGATAATATTACTAGTAAATAAAATAATCACAAAGCAGCTTTGTAAAGAAAATATATCATTTATCAAACTGAGGTGAAAGGCAGAAGAGGGAAGGAATTGCAGAGATTTCTAAGACTGTCAGAATGAGCACAGTAAGAAGGTGGGAAGCAGCTGGCAGATACCTGCTGCAATCTTTTAGCCCCTCCTAGGACATGAATATTGACACTTCTTGCAAGTTCTGTAACATCTCTCCTATAACCTCCCCACCAAGGCAAGAAATTGTAACACAACAGCACTGAAAATTAAATTGTCATCCCAAAACTGCACCTATGTTCTCCAGTTAGATTCACAGGGGTTCATGCAGTTGTGACAGTTTCTGGGGGAGGAATGCACGGCAATCTTAAAGAATCTTCTGGTAATTTCTTGCTGTAGAGATCGTTCTATAACTGCCAAGAAGCCAAGAATTCTTTGCTGAATTGCTATTTTGAAGAGCCTTTATAAGAAGTTTAATTTTTTTGATAGCATTAATATCTCTACTGAAAGTTTTGCAGTGTGGTTTACTAATATGTTGACTATGGAATAAATAGGTAACTCCTGTGGGTCACAAACTCTCTTTTCAATGTCACCAGGGAAAAGAAGTAAATACAAAACATTTATCTTGTCTGGCAGAATTTATCCAAAATTAATGAAGTCTAAAAGCTGATGCATGTTGATTCACTAACTACACAACCCATTCAACTGAATGGTCAGCAGCACTGACTGGAAGTGTTTGGAAATTGGCATCTCTTTTTTCTTTTTTTTTTTTCTTTTTTTTTTTTTTTTAATTTGGGTTAAGAATAGAAAGGGAAGAAGTCCTATCACTAGCACTGTCAGTGACTCTGTCCTCTGTGGCTTGCTTTTGTAATCAAAGCAAAGAAACTAAAGAGGTAACAAACGTTCTACCATGGGAAGCATGGAAGATTTATTAACTTATGGATTTGTTGCTGCTTTTGCAGAGGAAAGGCAAAGATCAGTATTTTCTGTCCATATATGAAAGGTTTTGGTTTTTTTTTTTTAACTTGTTTTTGTCTTTGAAGACTGCATGATAGATTCACGCTTTAGAGTAATTTGGCATTTTGGTCATACAAAATGCCAAGGATGCAAAATGCATCTTTTGTACTGTTTGTGAACACATGTAAGAATTAGATTTTGCTGTTTGAAGACTGTTTTCACAATGCAGCATGCCTTTCACCTTGATAATAAACTTCAGAGGTCAAAACATAGTGGTATAATATTTATCATCTTTAAATTTAAACTAAGGTAATAATTATTACTCTTTCAAAGATGGTTTTCAAGTTCTAATTTATGGGGAAAAGACATTAAAAATACTGCCAAAGAGTTATCCCTTGTTTAAAATTGAAAAGAGAATACGAAACACATCTAAACAAGTAATACAATGACCTTCTTCTGCAAAACCAGCACCATCATATACATTGGTTCATGGAAAAGACAACAGATGAAGTGAGAGACGAGCCAACTATACCATGACCACCCATAACTGCCAAAGTGCCAAACGTAACTAATGTTTTTAAATGCTCTCACACTGATTATGTAGGAGGAAAGACCTCCTTGCCTTCATTTGCAATGAAAGACTCCCTGAATTATTTAAAGATTACTTTCATAATTTTGAAGATGAAAATCATTTGGATTCAGATCAACCTGTACACAACAGCAATCGCAGAAACGCAAGTATATACACTAAATCTTATACTCCAGTTATGGTTGCTACCACTTTGCAGGTGTGAGAAAACCTTTGGGTAACTACTAATTTTTTAAACATTCATCTTTTCCAGTTGATCAAAACAGTAGACGGCACCTACACATAAAGGATACAGGAGGAAATATCTGGGAATACAGATACGACCGATTTTTCATTTGAAATTGCAATTGCATAGCAACTCCTCTAACTGACACTATTTACTCCATGCACTGAGTCCACAAGACAGCAACAGGAAGCCAAGTCCTCACCAGTAAGTTAGACCGTCAAACTGCAACTGCCTGATGTGGGAATAACACCTTTTCCCTCCTGCATACACAGGCCTCACTGTCTCTATCCACTTCTTCAGCAGACACCTGGAAAAAGCTCTCAGCTATCTGCCGCACATCTAAAGATCGTGCAAAGATACAAAGCAGTCCACATTGCAATGGCGCATTCCTGCGTCCCAAGAGAAGTTCACATCCCACCAACAGCACTTGGCTTTCCAGGTGGTTCCACCAGCCTGCTAGAGAAGAGGTGGGACTACCCACAACTGTTAGTGAAATCAGAGCAGAGGACCTACTGAACAGGAACCAGAGCTCATCTCTGACATTTCACTGGAGTATACTTGAAACTAACATTTTCTTAAAGGAAAAAAAAAAGATACCTGGGAAAGACTTGAAGTCCTTATGACTTTAAGTCTTGTAACTAATTCTTTATCAACATGAACAAATCATTTCAGAAGAAAAAGCTTAAATGCATTGCCTAATCACATGAAACATGCTTTTTAAACGTTAATTTCATAGCTCAAAGTCCATAAACCATTCACATTGAAACACATTTCACAGTAGTCAGGCAATAACGTTATTGCTTTAACAGATGGCAGTTCTACAACAACAAATAAATACAATGCTCTCCTGTAGAAAACATCATTAATAATCTCAATGATACATGGTTTCCATTAGCTACTTGCTATACACTTGTTTGGTAATTTTGGATCTTCAGGAGGGACATTCAATAACCAATGTCAAAGAAGAAACAGCTATACTTTGAAAAAAGTATATATGTAAAAAGAATGTTCAGAGTGTTACAGGTCTGCTAAATATCTGTAAATCTCAGTCTTTTTTATGCAGAATGTAGATTTAATATAGATGTAACATATTTCTAACATTGTGAATGCTGTAAGTTCATGTTTCTCAGTGTGCTGATCAGACACACGGTCACTTTAGTTGCTGTTCACAAACAGAATGTTTACTACAACCATTATTTTAGTTAGGTTAGAGCTGAGGCTCTCCAGAAACAACTATCCATTAAACACCATATGTACTCCATACTTTCTGGTGTCATCTTAAATCTGTGTTAGATATTGAAAAATCTAAGATTACAAATTTTAGATCACCAAACTTTTCAGCTATCTTTACAAACTACATTCAAAGATAAGGATCATCCTCAGCTGAGAAAAAAAACCCATATATTAATACTAGTTTCCATATAAGTATATGGGCTAAAGAAATATTCCCATTTGCATATATCACATGCAGACTCTCAGCTACCCAAAAGCACAATGTAAACCTAGATAGAACATTCAGACAGTCACGCTGGTTGAAACTAAAAAAAAAAAAAAAAAAAAACACCACTGTGCTCAGGAAACAAGGGTTTAGATTTCCAAGTGCCTTCATCATCATCATCATCATCATCATCATGGCTTGGCTTCGCGGACAAAGATTTGGGAAGGGCTTTGCCCACGCTTATTGCAAGCGCATTGATGGCCGAAAAGGCCAATGCGGGATAGGCAAGACCGGTTGCAAAGAGCACACCGGAGGGTCTCCTTGGGTGGTATAGTCGAGGCACGGTTCTTTCTGCGCTGTCTTTTCTCCTCGAGCCTGATTCTACGCGTGCTCTCAAAGGAGACAGCAGCGTTATGTACGGTGTGTCTCCAAATCTCCCGACTGGAGGCCAGGGTGGACCACTGATGGTGGTCAATATGGCCTAGGCTGAGGTGTTGTTTCAGGGAGTCCTTATATCTCCTCTTTGGAGCTCTTCTCTTGCGGCAGCCGGTGGCAAGTTCACCATAGAACACGATCTTAGGGAGGCGGTGATCCGCCATCCTGGAGACGTGCCCTGCCCAACGCAGCTGCGTTTTCAGCAACATGGCCTCAATACTGGTGACGTCTGCCTGTTCAAGGACAGCAACATGAGTCACGTAGTCAGTCCAGTGAATGTTTAGGATTGTGCGGAGGCAGCGCTGATGGAAGCGTTCGAGGAGTCGCAGATGGTGGCGGTAGATGACCCATGATTCAGACCCGTACAGAAGAGTAGGCAGTACCACGGCTCTGTAGACACTGATCTTTGTCCTTTTCTTCAGGTGTTTATTGCACCAGACTCTTTTATGGAGTTTTCCGAAAGCTCTGTTTGCCTTTGCTATTCTGTTGTCTATCTCTTTGTCGATCGTGGCATCTGAGGAGATGATGCTACCCAGATAGCTGAACTGTTGGACTGGCTGAAGCTCTGACTCGCCAATGGTGATGTGGGGATGATGGTAATCATCTTGTGGTGCTGGTTGGTAGAGAACTACTGTCTTCTTCAAGCTGACTTCCAGCCCAAAAAGCTCAGCCGCCTCTGCAAAGCAGGATGTTAAGCACTGCAGAGCTGCTTCAGTGTGGGCAACAAGGGCGGCATCGTCAGCAAAAAGCAGCTCGTGGACAAGGTGATTCAGGGTCTTGGTGTGGGCCTTCAGTCGCCTTAGGTTGAAAAGTCTCCCATCGGTACGATATCGGATATAAATGCCGTCTTGTTCGTCGAGGTCTGCCGTGGCCCTTTGGAGCATCATGCTGAAGAAAACTGTGAATAAAGTGGGTGCGAGAACGCAACCTTGTTTCACACCATTGGCTATTGGGAAGGGCTCAGAGAGTGCATCGCCATATCTGACTTAGCCGCGCTGCCCCTCATGTAACAGGATAATCATTTTGAGGAACTTGGGGGGACATCCTAATCGTTCCAAGATCTGCCACAGACCTTTTCTGCTCACAGTGTCAAAGGCTTTGGTTAGATCAACGAAAGTTACATAGAGACCCTTGTTCTGTTCCCTACACTTCTCTTGCAGTTGTCTAAGAACGAATACCATGTCTGTGGTACTTCTGTTGGCTCTGAAACCACACTGACTTTCAGGTAGAAGTTCTTCTGCGATAGCGGGTACCAATCTGTTCAATAGTATTCTTGCGAGGATTTTTCCAGCAATGGAGAGCAGAGTTATGCCTCGGTAGTTTGAGCAGTCTGACTTTACTCCTTTTTTCTTGTACAGGGTGATGATGATTGCATCACGGAGATCTGGTGGTAGTTCGCCTTGTTCCCAACAGCGCACAACTAGCTCATGAAATTTAGCATGGAGCGTTTGGCCTCCATGTTTCCAGATTTCAGGCGGGATTCCGTCGACCCCAGCTGCCTTGCCGGTTTTCATCTGCTGTATGGCCTTAAGGGTCTCTCCCATAGTAGGGGCCATATCCAATTCATTTTTCACCGTTTGTTTTGGGATGAGCTGGATTCCTGAGTCTTGGACTACACGGTTGGCACTGAAGAGAGTTTGAAAGTGTTCAGACCATCGATTCAGGATGGAGGTTTTATCTGTGAGAAGCGTTTGGCCATCTGCGCTGAGTAGGGGGCTTTGAACTTGGTGTGTGGGTCCGTACACTGCTTTCAGAGCCTCATAGAATCCATAGAATCCCAAATCTGCGCATAGTTGAGCACAGAGGATTCCAAGTGCCTTACTGAATAACAAAACCACAATTACTCAACCCACCACACTGGTGTTAAACCCAGAAGTTTATGCCAGGGAGCCCGAGCGTGCCTATCCAATTCCAGCTCTGCTCTCCATCACCTGGAGAGCCAGGTGATGTAACAGCAACTCCCAGCTCTAGATCAAAGCCACATACCCTTCGAGAGGAGGCAAACTGTACACCCAGCAATAACAGCTTGGCCCTCAAGCTTTATGCAAGCAGGTTAAGAAACAGCCATCCTACTGGTTTATAAAATATATCGCCTTAACAGTCATTCTTTACCTCTTTAAGGCAAAAGGTTGGGGGCTTGCAGGAAACTGGCCTTCTGGCCAAACCTGGCCCACACTTTGTCAAGTCACCAACACTTACCAGCCTTCTTCAGCACCCACTTGACAGTGGTATCCAGGGTGCAAGTTGCAGTTTACAAACTTTCAAAGTTATTTTAAAAGCAAGGGTTCAGGGGACACACAGGGAAGATCCTGGATGAAGCAAGAGAACACTGGCAGCTGTAAACCAAGCATCCCAACTTTATCATTCACGGCACATTAAAAGACAGCACAGCAAGAAGTTTTCCAAAGAAATAGTAAGTCAGAAGTCATGTCTAATAAACCAAACAAACTTGGAATCTAAATCTTATCCTAATTCTTTAACATTAAAATGCAATTTTTTCCTGGTGTTCTACATAAACCATTGAACAGGAGAAATGCATTTTGATGTTGTAACAGAAACATTACTTGCAAAGTGAAAGTCACTTCAGTTTCACAGAAAATAATTTTAGTAGATTCCTAAAGACCGGGAAACACTTAGAAAACAACAGCCCACAAATGGTACCCCAATAGCAGTTCTCAGAACACTGACATATTGTTGTGGTTTAAACCCAGCTGGCAACCACGCACCATGCAGCCTCTCTCACTCCAGGAAGGAGAAAATACAACAAAGGACTTACAGGTCATGACAAAGACCAACACCCCAACAGCTTACCTAAAAGTCTGCTCTCTCAGATCAAACCAGTTTTGTTGCGGTTTCTCCCCCACAGCAGAATACAACTGGAAAGATGAAACTCAACTTGTCATAGTTTAAGTGCTAAAATACATCTCATCCACCTTTATATCACCGGCATTCCAAACGCAGTATTTGATATGGGTATATTTAACATGAGTGGCGAGAGATTCTAACCAAAAAAACCAAATTTCCCGATAGGGGTGAGAGCACAGGACATACATAGTGTCTTTTCAGGAAATAATTCCTGACTAACACAGACCATTAAAATGAAATCTGGTTAAAAACACCCACATTACTATGCCATCTATTCATAAAGTTACACACTCATCTTAAAGACAGCATAAGAAATGATTAAATAATGCTGAAACACTTGAAATATTTTAAAATAATAGTCAATCAATGCCTTTCCATGAACTATCATGATCCTACCCAGCCCACACTATTTCTTAAAAATACTAAACTTTTAAACAGTCTGCTATTAATCACAAATTCCAAGAAACATACAATCCACAACGTAATGTTGTCAATAATTACAGTGAGTTATTTAATTTATATTGTACTGCAATGTTGCTGATTATTCAAACTACCCATTAAATGAACAAATATTCAAGTATAATATAATTATATATAATTACCACTCTAGTTTATTTTTCTCACTCTGTGAAAAGCTAAGTTAGAAGTATGCATTAATAAAGCAAAATGCATTTAAGCTGACACTCATTTGAACTCTGCCAAGACAATCAAGACCTTAATTGGCAAGGGATAAAGCAAACTCAAGACAGGAAGACCAAGTTAATCATTAGCGTAGTAAAATACATCATTCATCCCAATTAGTACTCATACATGTATATCCACACACCATATATATGCATAATAATATATACATGTGTCTATACTATATACACAATAATATACACACGTCTATGCATATAACTACATGTGTTTACACACAGAATACTTACTATTAGCTGACAGTGGTAAAAATTAAATATTTGTTATGCATTATCAAAAAAAAAAGTCTTCTAAAATGTGAAAAATACATACTCATTTGTAAAATTCTTTGCAGAAGAATCCACTTCAGAGAAAAGTCGTATTCGCAACTTTTAAAGCACGGAAAGTGATTGAATATGGATGCATATATAGAAGTAGGATTAGCCTTAATTTTAGAAACATTTTCTAAAAGCCTTCAATTTTTTAATCCTGTACCAGATCAACACTCCACACGGGATAGCAGGACATCCTCCCCTCTGCAGGGCCAGCCTTGAACAGGGACAACATGAGTTCTCCACACTTGTTAATCTACAAGTAGCTATCATCCATCTACGTGGAAATAACTAATACTGACCTTTTTCAACAAACTTATATCCAAATTCCCTACTCCTTACTAGTCCAGGTAAAGAAGCCAAAAACAACACAGACAGTTAAGCTGGGTTAAGATCCAGTTTTAGCAAGAGCAGGAATAACCATAGACAAAATCTACTTACAAAACAAGCAAGGGAATACGCTGAGAGTTCATATGCTATTTTCTCATCCATTCATCCTGATTTAAAGGGCATATTTCCAATCCAATAAAACACACATGCCAGTCACTGTCATTCTCCAAATACTAAAGAGTTCGCTCTCTGTCAGTACTGTCTGACTAGATGATGAAAGTCCAAGCTTTCCTGCTTCACAAGTCCATTCCCCTTCCTCTTCATTCACTTGCACAATTTTAAAAGTTGTATTCTGTTTACTTCTCCCTCTGCATTTCAATTATGTCACTCAAGTAGATTGCTTATCTTGCAAGGTGTTCCCAAGGGGTTGTACATGCACTGACTTGCCCTTATTGGAACCGTTTGATTGTTCTTTCATGGGAACTGAAGAAGAAACAGGAACTGAAACTGCTCAGGCAGCACACTTCTACATTTTCATTTCACTTTTGTTCACCTGGAAATATATTTGATAACTCATTTCTTCATACTGAAGAGCCAGTTATCAAGTACAGAGGTGGATCATGATCATGTCACAGTGAAAAATTTTGCACAGAATGAATTATTTAACCACAATACTATCAAAAAGCAAATCCTCAGTCCATATCACGCTCTGTTGCACTACTGCCACTGTTAAGGACGTGGTTCTACAACAGCATTAACTGATTATGAGATGCTGCTGCTTCCCCTGCCTTCAGCCATGCCTTCCAGACCCTATTCCGTCCAGTGGGGTTCCTAGGGCTACCCAGACTCCTGGTACAGTAACTCAAACTAGGTGAAAACTAACCTTGACAAAAAGTTACTTTTTTCCAGTTCAGTTGCCTGAATTGTTCCATTGCAGAGACAAGGACAGAACTGTGATGGCAAAAGACAGAGGGCAAGACATAGCTGGAGGTAGAACAGCCCTAACTTAGATCAGTTAAATCTACTGTCAAATTATGTCTCTAACATGAAATTATACAAGCCAATCCAATAGCTTAGTGACACCAAAGGTCTTGCTTTCTTTCCCTTTTCCTGCCACATGATGCTGAGTTGCCATCTTGAACTCTTTGGACCTTTGCTGAGCTGATTTAATTCCCTAACACAGCTGGGTTTAAGTTCTGGAAGCAGCCAGCTGAACCAGTGCACACAGGAGTCTGCTGAGTGCCAGACAAAAAGTGAGTAGGGGAAGTTCAAAGATAGGAGACATAGGAAGGGGATTGTAGAAGAAACAGAATGTTTCCCTTCTGGCAACAGCATGCTAGTACATCAGCTCACCACGGTTCATTTTAGTTCATGCTTAGGTAGGGATGCTAAGAAGTAAACTCAAAGTAGCTATGACAAGAGGGCAAGAGCCAGCAGAGAGAAGGTAATTTACTCAAGAGTTTTGAAAATAAAATACTGTATGGAAAAGTAGAAATAGGAATCAAAATAAATGGAGGGAAAATAAACCAGGGTAACAAGTCAAATTGAAAAAAAATGCAAAGATTCTCAGAGAAAGGAAGCTAAGACATTATTTGGAAACTCTTACAACCCCAAAACCTCACAACTCCAATACAGAGAGAGTGAGGAGACCTTTCCCTAAGGGAGGGATGGCTTTAAATGCATCTGTAAAAATAAATTATTCATAAAGACATGCTGAAGAGATTTATTAAAAGTATAAACAGCTTGAGCTTCACACAGGAGTTAAAAATGCAGGACAAATTAAAAGGCTAGAAGCATTGTCAGATAAATCTGTTATTACTAGGTATGGGGAGAAAATACCCAGTTTGGAAGGCTGGCTGCATAACACCAGTATGTGCCACAACCACGACTGGTAACAACCACATTGCTACGGGTGAAGCAGAACACATGTAATAGTAACTTTCACATAATTCTTAAAGAAATGCCTAAATATCTTAGAAAACAATGCAAGACAACACCTTGCAATATCATACTGCAGGTGTTAGATGCACATTCACAAGCTGGGGAAAAAAAAAAAAAACCTATCTGTAGTATATAGTTTAAAATCTGTGCTACCCCAGAGATGATGAAATGAAGCACCGTGCAGAACCAGAAAAAAAACCCACCAGTCATATTTAAGAGGCTTTCTATGATCCTCTGACTAGCATTACCTTTGAATCCTGAAACCATGCATGACAGTAGCAAGTAATCCAGGATCCCTGGGTCCAGAAGCAAAGCAGCTAGCAGCCAGCACGTTTACTTCAGAAGCAGGCCAACACTCAAGTTCACAGCTGATTCTGTGGTTTACATTAAACCACCACTAGCTAAAACATGGAAGATCTATTCCTGGGTTTGGAGTACCCTCGATGACTAGCTGTGCATTAAGTGCTCTGTTTGCAGGCTGCTCGCTGAGTCTGAAGTCCTACTTATCTCCATGAACTTCACAAGCAGCCCACGTACCTAGCACACAGTTCTGAGTTTCAGTCAGGGCAAGTACTGGAAGTTCACTGCTGCAAAGACAACTCCTTTTTTGGATCTGCTCTCAGATGAGGACGAAAAGGGTACCAAAGAAGGGCCTCTACAGGACAGAATGCTATGCATTTTCCCACCACAAGTTTTTACTTATTTTAGGATTAAGTTCACCTGTGATATTTTTGCCTTCCAGCTTTAAAGGAATCAGTGATCTTCTGAACTTTATATACTGACAACAGAAGACTAAAGTGAACTGGAAAAGATTGGTTCATCCACACTTCTCAGCACCTAACTCAAACCTCTTCCAAAGATTTCAGCAAGGATCTAATCTACAAGTTTTACATGTACTTTTATGACATTGTGAAGCAATTATTCTGGTCCAGCACAGATCTGGCTATTCAATAAGACAGCAATAACTTTGTCATAAATCATTCCAAGCAGATTAAAGCAAAGAGGTTTGAATGCAAACTCCCAAATGCCAGACAATGCCCCATAGTCCACTTAGTCACCTACAATCAACAGCGAGAAGTCACTAAGATCACAAGATTAACTACGTGCAATGGGGGTTTAACATGATTGTTCACAGTATTTGCTTACAAATTCCTCTATTTAATGCCTTGTTTAAAATTTTATAACAAATTCCCTTACATAATGATGTGTTCTATCTGCCCAACAGGGAACAACAACACTTGAAATATACCATGTATTTTCTAGCTACAAAAAATCACAACTGAATCACAGTTATGTTTCACATGACTGAGACAAAGGCACAGGATTATCTTCACCAGAGGAGCAACTTATTTTAGTAGCATTGCTTCTTGTCAACTTTAACTAACCTGACAGGAAGAGTTGTTTTAATACTTACTAAAAAGTAAACAGGTAGCAATGTTGCGCTTTAGTCGAGGGCTGAGCTCCTTTCCATGTAGCCAGAGGAGGTCATATGCTGGTAAATACAGAAAACTGGTGCTCTAAAGGCTGTCCTTTGGTATTTTGGTGGGTTATTTTCATCTCTGTTGCAAAGCACATGGAATGTAGCTAAACCCAACAAATTTTCTGGAAATCAATCTGTTAATTCCTGTGACTATCCACAGTATTAACCTGCACAAGATAATACCTCACACACATCATTCCTAAGCACTACTCCTCGGGAATCAGGAGGGATTTTTGGATAAGCCCCAAATATTCAAAAAAACTCCCTTGGAGGTAGAGAAGATATTACTGTATTTTGACTTTTCCCAGGAGACTTTTCAAGATAACATGAACTCATCCATTCAGCACAGATGCCTGGAACAATATCAAACTTCAGAAGGCAACAAGGCATCGATGGCAACACAACTGAACATAGGGCTAGCATAAATGCAGGATATTGTACCAGGTGGTTGGTTTTTTTTTTTTTTCTGAACAGATGAACAAACAGCCTCACCAAATTGTCTCTGTGGACAAATATACTAGACCAGCCATGTCTTATGCAACTGAGCTCAACACTGCTGCACAAAAAAGAAAGGTATGGATGGGCTATACAGCTGTATCTTACAATTCAGAAGATACCATAGGTCACAGTAAAATGAGCAACTGACTTCTAGTACTCTATTTTTCATTCGAGTTTTGCATACACTCACAGGCCTTCAGATGAACTCTACAATGTTAGATTTTTTTCTTGTGAAAGAAATTGCTACGGTCGGGATGAGATTCTACTCATCTAATTCTTGCAGACCCTGGAAGACACTGTAAGTCAATCAAAAAAAGATTTTTAGTTGGTTAGAATTCCTTGATTTGTTCTAATTATTTTTTTACTCCAATGACTAACTGGTATGTTGAATGGTCTTTATGATAGAGACTTCCACTGCAAGGGTTGAGCTACTGTCTTTAAGTGTGCTTTGAGAAGTCATCTACCCAAACATCAGATGCTTATAAATATCTCTTCATGTTTTGAAATTAGTGTTCTTAATACATTCTTGCTTCCACTAACAAAAAAAAAAACAAACCAAACTAATCTGAAGGGCTTTTACTTTAAAGCTGTCAGACATTGCTTGTAACTTTCCCTCCTTCCACAATACAAAACAGTTTTCCTTCCTCTGTCTAAGGTTTTCATAGCCCGTGAGCTAATGACTGTTTTCTACTGCATTTTATCTCTCTCAAGTCAGCCTGAGTCCAAAATTTCAAATACAGACATTTCTGCAGCACTGCAACACAAAGAATTGTCTCCTAGATAGCCTTGAAAGTAAAATATTTTTAAACTTCATTCTTCCCGATTTAGCAGAGCTGCAAATACCCACTTGGCATCTAATCATCTGAAGTGTTTACCTTACAGATTAATATATCATTCACTGTAATTTCTGCATCTCAAGTTTTAATACAACTTTATACAGGAAATATATGCAGTACATTCAGCAAATGTACTATGCATGTGTGACCTTTCCTGAGAAGTGATGCTGCCACTTGCAATCTGAGAAAATGGTGCTATCACCTCAAAGGTGACAAAAGTAAAGTTTAACATGTGCAAGAAGTGAAAAAAATGAAGAAACCGTTTTTTCTGGTATCGTGAATCGGGTATTTGTGAGATTCAATGCACGCTTTTTATCAAAAGTAGGTTTAACACCCTCAGTAGTTTTACCATTCAAGAAGTGATGTTCCTCATGAAACACATAGCAAAACAAAGTACATCTCACCCAAAGAACAATATTCTGAACTTTAGAACCCTAACGGCAAGCAAGTACAGTTTGCATGGACACAAACTGGAATTCAGGGCCAGAGATCCCTGGGCCATCGAGACCGAGTGCTGCATAAGGCAAATAGACAAGCGGGGTGGGGATGAGACCGAAAGAGAAAACCCCCGCAGATGGAGGATGCCTCACTTCCAGCGTTTCCCACTAGGCCTCAAGCTCCTCACAGCCTCCCCCGTACAGCTGCTGGCGCTGCCACCATCTGGGAGCCTCACCAACCGCTGAGGTAAGGCAAACCCGGCAACCACCGGAGGCTGGCAGGAGCACGGAAGAGGAACCGCTGGCACCTGCAAGCGGGATCCTCGAGGCCAGGCGTCCCCCTCTGCCCTCCTGCCCGCCCCGAGCGCTGTTGGTACCGAGCCACGGGGGCTCCCCTGGACCGGAGGCGGCCCTCCAGGAGGGGGGGGGGGGGGTGAGGGGCAGAGACATCAGCATGGCACGGAGCTCTCTCGACTCACTACCACAGCTTCGTGCCTCCCAGTGACGGCGCTATTTTTACTCAGTGCTGTGTGAAACCCTCCAGACTGGGCTGGCCCCCTTAGCTGCGCCGGGGAGCATCTGCCCGACACCAAGCTCCCAGGTGAGACGAGGGCTGAGGAGCCTGGAGGAAAGCAGCTGGAAACGATGGAAAACATCATGGAAAGAGGCTCCGCTGGCAATATTAACCTGAAGATCTAAGCCAGGGACAGAGACACGGGGGTCGCAGCGAGGGGCACGGCGGCCAGGCCGCAAGCAGCCTAAGGGGCGCTGAGGGGGCCGGGCGGCCGTCGGGAAGGGTCCCCGGCTGCCCGCTCGCCGCTCAACAGAGGCAGCCACGCTCCGCGATAGGGCCAGCCACCGCGGCCGAAGCGCCACTGCAGCCCTCAGGGAGCCGCTTCCCCACCATAACGCCCCGGAGCCCAACGAGCGGCTCGCCTTGCCCCTCGGGCCGCGGGCGCCGGGCAGGTAGCGATACCCCCGTGCAAGGAGCGGGCGCCGCCGCGGCCCCCCCAGGGCCGGCCGCAGCCATCCCGCCCGCTCTGCGCGGCGCAGAAAGTTTTCTCGCTGCCAGACCCACACCTCTCCCTCCCACTGTGGCGGGCGGAGCGGCAGCTGCCGCGCCCAATGGCACTGCGAGCGAGAGCCCCGTCGACCAATGGGAGGATGCCCGAGGGGGGACCCCCGACAGCCGCCCGCGCGGCGGAGCTGGGGGAGCGCCTCCGGGACAGTGGGCACGGCCGCCGAGACCCCCACCGCGACGCCGGCACCGCGACGCCCGCCCAGCGGCCCTGCCGCCGCCCCGCTCACCGAGAAGCCTGGCTCCACCTTCTCAGGGCGCAGGGGCCCGCAACTGGCCTCTTCTCCTCCCCGCCTTCTCCGGCGCCTCAGGCGCGAGGCCGCGCCGGGCCCGGCCGCGAGCGCCTAGCGGGGCTCCTGGTGAGCGGCTCAGACACCCGCAGCGGCCCCGACCTCCTCTCTACCCCCTGCTGCTCTTACCGGGCCCGTAAACATCCCGGCATCCCCGAGGAGGGAGGCGGGGCAGCCGCCGGGCCCCGCCTCGCACGGCCGCCCCCCTGCCGGCCTGAGGCGTAGGGTCTGCCGGCGACGGCAGTGGCGGGTTGTCCGTGCCCGTGCTCGTGCCCCGCGGCCTGCCGGAGCTCTGTGAGGGAACGGGTCACCAGTATAGGTTTCCGTCCGGCGCTGGGCAGCCGGCACCCTGCCGCACTCTGCCCCGCGCTGCCGGGCGGCCTCGTCCCGCAGAGTTGACCGGCGCCGCCGGGCGCGACTTTGGCCCGAATCGCTAGCGCTTCGGCCGAGAGCTGGGCTGGCAACCAGCTCACGAAGCCAGCGTGCATCCAGCCAGCGGCGGGGAGCGCCGGCCAGCCGCCTCCGCGGGGCGATTGGAGCTCGTTTGAAAATTACTGGGCTTGTAAATGTTTTAAGACAGGGACCATTCATCTGATGTATGTTTGTACTGTCAAGCACAATGAGGCCTTCATCTGCCTTGGCGCTGCTGTAACACAGCAGCTACGGAAAGTGCAGGGCTTTCCTGGCAAAACCAGAAGTGTATGGGAGCAGGAGAAATACAAGCTCAGGCCTCTAGGAAACGGAGACTGCTCTTTCTGCAGTTCAGTGAGCAGCACAGGTCTAAGGCTTTGGCCCAGTCTGTTTTGGAAAACAACGATGTGTCAAACAACTTTTCATTTTGCATACAAATTGTGACACTCGATCTACAAGACATTAGGTATTGACTTGAGTAGAGCAGCTGGAAGTGACTCGGACTCCTTTTTGCTATACTTGGAGAAATAAAAGCGCTGGGAACAAAAAAGACCAGTCTCTCGGTGAGTCCTATCGCACCAGCTTATACTTTTGCAACAGCACTGGGATTAAGTAGATAAAAAATAATGAATTCTAGAATACTACTGTTGTTCAGTTTCCTGAAAGTTTAGCCTGCATCAGGTGAGGAATAGCAATTAACAGAACAGAGATCTTAAGAACCAACGATGGAGAAACAGTGTGAAAGCTGACCACTGTTTCCCCAGCAAGGTTATAGATTGTTGTGATCAAATGGCTTATTCCTCAGGTGTGGAAACCCTCTGTAAAAGACAAATCTCTGGCACTCCAGTGAAAAAACCGTGGATGTACTTTATTTTTTGTAAAGTCTCAGTTCTCCTAAGGGTTGGTTTTGTTTCCCTTGTAACAGGTAAAGTCATTCTTGAATTTAAGTCTCTTGAATAAATACGAAGTGGGCCAGTGTGTCTGTGAAAACTCACCTCCCTCTACAAAACTATACTGTCTGCTTTCAAGGCAGACTTTTCAGCTTTGAGAAATCTGCAGTGATACAAAGTCTAACGCAATTAGATAGGAAATTATTTTTTTTGTTGGCTCTCAATTCTCTGATGTTAACACATTTGTTTATCATTCTGCACATTTCCTCTTTATTAGCATTGGGTTATGTGATGTCACTAGCCAAATACAGTGACAAGGTGACCACTCTGCCTGTGGAATCAGACATACCCTATAATCTTCCCCTTTGAAATGCATTTTATATGCATTTTATGCATTTTTAAAAAGGACAGTCCAAAAGAATAAATTGGAGTCACAACTAAGAGAATTTTTTTTTCATTTATAAGCTATCTTGCAAAAGCAGTTTCTTGAAAAAGAAATCCCTGGATTGTTTTCTTTTAAAAAGTGCAATACTTAGGTTTCCTCACATACGGAAGAGTGAGAACTTGATCGATCTGCCATATAATGTTAAGAAGTTACGCAAAAGAATTACAGTCAGTAATTCCACTGAATGTTTTCCATCTCCAAATGTCCCATTAGTCTCACCCAGAAATTCAGTTGTGCAGGGCAATCATGTATTTGCAAACCTCTGATGGAAAAAGGGGGGATTGATGTTTGCTGGGTAGCTGACCACAAAATACTGAGTCTTATCAGGTATCATTTTTTTGTAAATAAAGGCAATTACTACTATAAAATCCAGCTATTGCTCTTTTCTACATTCTCTCAGATGGAAAATGAGCAGTTCATGATCACCAGGGGGGACCTAGGCAGCATATGAAGCTTGCCCTATGTTCATGCATTAGAATAACCCAGAGCTTACTTGCCCTTTTTTCCAGTAGGTTTCTCACTGTCTTCCTTTGCTTAATCCGATGTATTGGGCTTTTTTGTCTTTCATCCTATTCTTATACTCACTGCAACACTTTCATTCTTTTCTGTTATTGTCTCCATGCTGTTATTTCACTGTACATTTCCATAATATTTTGATTTCTCTGTTTAGTTGCCTGAATCTAACAGCTGCTTTAGCCTGATATTACCAATTGCCGCAACATCTTCTCTTTCCCATATTGCAACCTTACCCTTCTTAGAGCATGGTTGTTTCCATTTCCTTTGTGGTGCTTGAGACTCAGAAAACCTAAAAATGTAGAGGCTGCTTCAGTTGATTAGTCCATCATCATGACCAGGCAAAAAGCCTTTAATATAAATGTAACTACTACATGCCCATTAATTTTAAATTTGCAAAGTGACAAATCTTCCACATACCACAGGAGATTGTCCTCAGACAAATGTTTACTCATATAGGGATGTTTTTCTTTACTTTTCAAAGCACATTTTCAGTTAAATAAATTGTCTAGAATTCCTTGTAATGGAGCCTTTATATCAGACAGAATCAGAAAGGCAGAAGAAGCTCCAGAACATCCAGTAGCCTTAGGGATTCTTAAGGAGCAGGCTTATCTCTGGCAAATGCTTCTCTTGGAGGCTGGAGGGGATGCTGCCTAACCAGCTAGCAAAGGATTGGAGAAAATGGACAAAGACATGCTGGAGTTAGGGGTCTGAGAGGGCGAACGTGGCTTGTTCCTTAAGTCCTATCTGCTCCGGACGGTGTTGCCAGCAAATGCTCTACACCTGGAATCTAACAGGCCAGAGGCAGAAGGAATGAGGACCTCACTAACTGTCAGTAGATGCTGCATTTCACTAGCCTTGCTGTTTTAAATCTATTTACTTATTTATTTAAGAAAGCTCCACCAGTCTTCTTCTGATCATTGAAATCTTTTTAATTGAAATCTGTGAATATGCATAACCTATAAATACGGTCAGAGTTCAAGGATAGCAAAAATCTCAGATGACGTCAAAGGGTACTCTTTGGAGTGGCAATGTTACACGGTGTCCCTTGCCAGGGCTAAGTTACTGGGCTGAAAAGCAGCTGGAGACTGTTAGGTAACAACATAAAAGTCATCCAGGAAGTGTCCAGGCCTCTAGATTCTTGAGATGTTCATTAACAGAATAAACTTAAGACTCAGGAAGAATATAGATTTCAAAAACTTTCAGGCAGAAGAGCTCACTAGGACAGTGGAGGATGGGAATAGATCTTCAGGGTCATGGAGGCAGGAGCATAACATAACAGCTCACTGGTTTACAATTCTTCGGGTTCTTCAAATCAATAAACTGCAGGAAATTAATCAAAAGGAGCAACTGCTCTGCTCTAAGTCCTTGAAGCTTGAAAATTCAGGCTTCAAGTTTCACTCTGTCCTGGTTCTTTGTTACTAACAGTAAAAAGGCTAGGAGAGCTGCCTGTGACATGGTAGGGGAAATCAGAAAGCCTGTGAAGGCAGGAGTAAAGAAAGAGATCAGTTATATTCACACTGGATAAATATTATGATAGTGCTTTATGCAGAACTTAAGTTTTTATACAACATAAATCATTAAATAGAGCAATTCATCAGAGGAGCTTGGAGAACTCCTGATTTGGTCCAAGCAGAGCAGCAGACCTTCTTCAGAACTTTGTATCAAAGAATGGTTTCAGAATTTTGATCATTATATATTCAAATTCAACACCCTTGTGGAAAAGAAAAGGACAAATAAATTTACCATAGCAACAGTGAATGTTGAAAAGAGGACTACATAAAATCAAGGAAGTTTGTTAAAAGTATATTAGAAGGAATAGCCAAAGGGGAAAATGACCTATCTTAGAATTTCTAAGTATCTACCATCTATCAAAGCCAGTAAGAGCATCTCCAAAAGACTAGCAGAACTCTACACAAGAATAAAGGATGGTGTTGAAAACACAAAAGCACTCCTAAAAAAAATTGTGTTCAGATGAGGAAAACAGAAAATAGCAAAACCTCTGGCAAGCTAAATGTAAAACTGTAAAAGGCAGGCCAAAGCGTTTGAAGGAAAATGTTGGTAATGGTGTAAACCTTCATTGTAAAACCTCTTCCAAACACATCAGAAGCAGGAAGCCTGCTGTTGTAGACTTTGCAGCGCCAGTAAATGATCCTGATTTAAAGAGAGAAGGATTCAACAAAGATAAGGATAGAAAGATTTATTGTTTATGTAGATATTATGAGAGGTTCCTACAGGGGAGCCCTTTATACCACACAAACCTAGGAGAGTTTTTGGAAAGATATGTGGAAACAGTGAGCATGGATGATATAAAATTCCAGTATTTCAAAAAAATTTCTTGACAAATCTTCACTAAAGCTTCTTAAAGAAATTAAAGTGCCTGGCAGTAAGAGGAAAGGACCAGTACTTCGCTAATAACTGATTTCAGGTAGAGAAAAGATAGAGATCAATAATCCACTTCCACAGTGGAGGGAAGTGTCTGCTACGGACTCACATGAATGTGTGCTGTGTCCATTGCTGTTTCCATACTCTTTTTAAATAATAATAAAAAAGAGATAATACAATGACAAAGTTTACCAGTGGGACAAAGTTATCTAGGATAATAATTAAAAAACAAACAAACCAAAAATCCTAGAACTGGAGAACAGGAGAGATGGGGAAAATTAATGCTAAGCAAAAACTTCTATAAGAGAAAAATGTATGGAAAACTTCAGCTGAAATATAAATGACTAAATGAGATGACTGAAGGGAGATAGAAAATCTATATGTCAATTTATGAAAAGCATAAGGAAGATAATTACAATTGTTGTTTTATTGGTTAATATTGATAAAAGAGTGATTATTCCTTATGTCCCACAGTGAAAGAATTAGATGCCATAAAATGAAATTTAGCAGATAAAAGTTTTAAATTAAGCAGGTGAAAATACATTTCTATATGGTGACTACTTAAACTCTGCAGGTGAAAAGTATGAATGGATTAAAATATGTCGCAAAAAAGAGCATAAATAACCATTTAAACTACAAATGAAAAAATTATGGGTGTGACCGCCATCTCCGTATCTTTTTAGTTTTGAGACAACAAATACTGAGGAATGGGATTGCTTTATACTTTTTTCCAGAGGTGATTTTGTCCACCTCTTATAGAGATGAACTGTGTTCTAATGAAAATGGAGGTATTCTTTTCCATATAAATACTGACATTTTTAAAGATTAAGGAGATATTGACAATATATAATGAAATATACAGTTGTATATTTAAAACAGGGCTTCTAAACCTGAAGGCTGACAGCTCAGTTGCAAGTGACAGCAGAGAACACTAAAACCTTAGCCATATTTCTGGGCAGGAAGATGTGGCTTCATAGAAAAGTGTGAGAATATTGAGCTTAAGAAGCCTAAAACCGTGGCAAGATTTCAGTAAGAAATAATTAGTACAATGTTGTCAGTGAACAAGTAGCTAATTGTGTCTATTTTGTACCACCAACAGTAATTATTGTTCTGAATTTTGAATTCAGTATTTCTAAACAGAAAGATTTATTCCTTCTTTCATTTAGGGTCCCAAAACCATTATTAATACAATGTACTGTCTCTGATTCCTCCATAATTTTTTTTTCATACAGAGGAAACTTCTGCCTTTTATGAAAAAAAGAATATGGGCACCAAAAGGGAGAATAAACTGAAAATTATAGTCTACTGCCAGATTGAGAACTGCCAAAATAAAATCTAAGACATTCATCCAGCCAAAGATCACGGAAATAACACAAAATAAGGCACAAAATAGGTATAGGAGATTGAAGCAACAGAGATTAAGAGAGGATTTTCACCAGTAGGCACTGGTGAGCATAGTCAACATGCCTAGGCCTGGCAGGAAGCCTGAAAGGCGCTGTTTGGATAGAAATCTTTATAGTTAATAATTATGACTTAGAACTTCTGCGGTTTGTGGCACTTCATTCAGGATTTGGCACAAGGGGCATCAAAGTGGCACCTCAGAGCGGTTGATGGTTGCAATAATACCCACGCAGGAGCGTGCTCCACCAGGCTGAAGGTTGTGTTTTCCCAGGCACTGCCCTTCTGAGCAGCCCTCATGATGATCTCCCTCAGCAAGGCCTGGGTGCAGCAGTGTCATTCCCAGGGAGCCGAGGCCAGATTTGCTCTCGTGATTAGCTGGCAGTTTTGCTGCAGCAGCAGCAGGAGCATGGGCAGTGCATAGTCCTGCCATGGCACTGACCATGTAGTTTCTGTGATACGATTAGCAGCCTGTAACCATGGATCCGTTTCTAAACCAGCCTGAATGTTTTGCTTGGTAAGGCAATGCTTGATGGTACAATTAGCTTCTTAATTTTGTTCTTAAAAATTGAGATTAAGAAAAAGTCCTCTGTGAAATATCTTTTCCAAAAATTTAGTGGTATATACATAATCACAATAAAATGTTTCTCTCTTTCAAAATTTTCATTTGCTCTATCACACTGTTATTTCCATGTATTATCATAATACATGTACTTTTGTTTACCTGAAGGAAGAAAACAACTGCATGTTTCCTATAGTTATCACAATAAGCCCAACCTAGCTTGCTCACTGGTAATAAAAACAAAGGTTGGTGCGAGATACTTGACCACAGGCTGATCTCAGTACAGGACAGCCTGTTTTGCCCATCCAGCATCCCTCTCCGCTGCAGCTAGATGAGCAGGCTTCAGATTTTTTACACTCCGGTCCATCCACAACTTCCTGCAGTATGTCCTAGCATTCCCCATGTTCCTTGAGGGCAGGGCTACTCTCTTTCATTTTAGAAACTTCGGTAATAGACTACCCAGCTAGCAAGTTCAAATTCAATTTAGAGATACTTGTACCATGCTCAAGTTACACATGACAGCAATGACTCTACTCAAGAACCCAGCAACTGACATACTTGTCTGGTTTATATCTTACCTCAGTTGTTCCCACTTAACAAATATTTATCACAAACCCTTGTACATATAGCTACTGTTCTCAAGAATTTTTTTTTCCTAGAACATCCTCAATGTCTATCCATTTTAAACATACAAATTTCATGGTCTCAGTAACTCTGTGACGATGAACAATCAGTCACTGGAAAGTATCCCCTTTAGATATTTTTTAATTTTCCACCTTGTAAGTTAATTGATTACCCTGCTCTGAATGCCAGATTCTGACTACTAGTACATTTTTCCAATGGTAGAAATCATCTAACTCGTGTCTGGTAATGATGCATGAGGTTCTTTCACAGAAAAGCAGGAATATACTCATATAGAAGAAACCCTTACAGACGTGGGTAAGCCTCCCAGCTTCCAAATAATTGTTCTGTCTGTTTGTCCAAGGCAGTAGCGTTTACAATATGACACAGGATTAGAAACTCCCTTCAAGTCTATAAACATGTACTTGCCAATAAAACCTGTAAACTGTATATTTGGTGTCACTGAGGTCCAGATTCTTAGCTAGTGTAGTCGACATAGCTGCTCTGACTTAGTGGGGTCGTGCTGATTTACACAGCTGAAGATCTGGGCCTTAGCTGTTGGATCTGGGAATTTTAACCAAAAGAAGAAGAAAATTCAGTCAAATTTGTCCTTTCCTTCAATAAGTCATACTGTCAGAAATTGTGCCATGCTTGAGTCATTGTTACTATAAAGCTACAAAACAAAAATGCGGTAAATTATTAAAGAAAACCAATGTGTTATATTTTAAGTCAAATAAAATAAATATCCATGTTTACGGATCCATATACAGAACCACATTAGTTCAGTGGTGTCTAGGAAATGAAGAAGTAGTGTCTAAAAAATTTACTGATAAAAATTCTATTTCTCCCTCCCGACTAAATCGTTGGATAGATCAGACATCCACATGGTCATACTCGCGATGTTGCATCCCTGAGAAATCTGTAGAAGCAACTTTCTATTTTTATGTAGTAACACAGGTAAAATTTAGAAGAAAATTTGTAAAATATATTGCAATTTTCCAATGGAAAGTGATAGATAAAAACATTTCTTGGCTATTTAGCATGCAAGTAAATCATAAAGCCACAGACCTCATGGAGGTGCATATTCAAATGGGTTATGCTATCCGCTATATCGTACCAGGTGATAAAACTGGACAGCTATTCAAAATGCACAGTTGAGATCTTTTTACCTGAATTTAATTAAATGTTCACCTTTATAGAAGGCCTGAAATTCATGATTACTTAAACACCATTTAGCGTTTACATTTAGTCCCGGTACAGGACAAAATTATATATACATTGCACATAGGCTCCTTGCCCAGAGACTAATATAAGCTTTTGCAAACATTCTGAACTCCCGTGTTATTAAAAAAATTTAGTTCAAATAGCTTTTTTCAGTCCCTCAATATAAGGTTGTCCAAATTTCCCAATCTCTTGTTTCAGCCTCTCAGCTAGAAATAAGATGAAGATAAAACGGTGTTCATCCTCCTGGCATCCTTTCTCTTAGCCCGTGTCACAACTGGTTACAGTGCAACTCCTCCAAAGGAGAATTGTCTCTCGCCATGTCTTTGCACTTTGCCTGGTAGAATGGAGCCTATGCCTGTGCTGCAATGCAAATGTATAATAATTTATGATGATGCTGGAAAGGTGTTGACAGAAACAGAGCTAATAGCACTAGTGGGGAATAACTGCATTTATAGGAAAAATAACTATTGTCAGTCAAAAAAAAAAACCCTTAATTTCCAGTGTTTAATCCTTGTGAGCCAGAACTTCCAGCACAAAGATGATTTTCTGTAGCAATTTGGCTAGGATTAAGGACTACAGAATTTTTCTACTGACTTCAACAAACTTTGGAGCCAGCTTTAGAGAAAAAAAAGGTCCACGGAACAAGTGAAATAAATATTGTTGGTGTTTTACAATAAAATGGGAGCACATTTTATAGGTGGCTAACAGCTTGTAATTACCCTTAGTAAAACTAATCCTTTCCCTGTGCTTATTAAAAAGTTTTGTGTATCAGCAAGCCATGAAAAAGACTAAATCTCTTAACTTGCACTAAAACTGAGAAACGTCCACTTGAGTCATAGTTCCCAGTGCCAGTCCTGTTTCTCTGTCTGCTGTTGGAATTCAGAGCCTCTGAGGGAATTAAAACTAACACATTAGTTCCTAATTAAATCCAAAAGGGATGTGAAATGTAACCAAATAACTTTATAGCATTTCTTGGGAATATGGTCTCAGGAGGATAAGGAAGGAGCAGTGGCTTTCAATTAATGGCTTTCCCTCTTCTAACACACAAAAAACATCTGCAATGTTCTTTTGACCCCTTTTAATTTCTTCAAGGGGAGCATTTGACTCTTCAAGCTTCCTCCTGCAAATATATTTTTAAAAGTTGCTGCAGGTTTGTAATAATTTAGTAGGATAAAGAAGTACAGTCATTACTATTGCAGTCCTTTTTTCTTCAATTAGTATTTCTAATCACATTAGACATGTTTTCAGTATCCAGAGAGGATGCCTGGTCCCTACAGCTATCGTGAACCATTAACTTTAATTAAAATTTACAAGTCTAATGTTGTTACATCTGCTAAAAGCATTAACTGCCATGTTAATTACCAAAATGTTAATGTTGCGTTAAAATATGAATGTTCCCTTTTGACAGTTAATCTGTGGTTTAATTATTTATTTTTGGTAGAATATCTCCTAAAAAAAAGAAAAAGGCATAAAAGCATAAATGCTGACTGAAATAATGAGACATAATGGGAAAGCTTCATCTAATCGAAAATGTGATACTTTACAATAGCAATTCTTAGTGGAGACTCATTTGTATTCTTTGCAGCATTTAAAATAAATACATGGCACTTGTGTCATGGCTAAGATGTTATTTATAATTGCAACACATTCTTTTGCTATTACTTTGTAGGGATATCTAATCTGCAGGACACGGTTCTTAAATCCCTGTAGGTAAGCATTGTCATTGGTTTGGCCCTGGAATAGAAACTTCTCCCAAAACAAGATTTAAGGCCTTCATACCAAAAATTTCTATTGAATTTCTGAAGTTTTCCCCATATAACTCATTTCAAAATAGATTTACAAAAGGAAGTGTCCAGAGCTCAGTCCAGAAGTTACTGAACTCCCCAAGAGTGCAAGATTAAAGCGTAGGACTTTTTCAATTACTACAATTAACAACAGGTATAGCAAAGTATTTGTAGTAATTTATCTAAAAGTGTCTTAGTTTTGGCTGGGACAGAGTTAATTTTCTTCCCAGTAGCTGGTATGGGGCTGTGTGTTGGGTTTGTGCTGGAAACAGCATTGATAACCCAGCAGTGGTTTAGTTACCTCTGAGCAGAGCTCACACAGAATCACAGCCGTTTCTGCTCCTCACCCCACCCCACCAGGGAGCAGGCTGGGGGTGTACGAGAACTTGGGAGGGGGCACAGTGGGGAACAGCTGACCCCAACTGTCCAAAGGGATGTTCCATACCATATGACGTCACGCTCAGCATGTAAAGCTTGGGGAAGGAGGAGGAAGGGGGGAGTTGTGCCGTTCGTCTTCCCAAGTAACTGTTACGGATGGTGGAGCCCTGCTTTCCTGGGGATGGCTGAACCCCTGCCTGCCCATGGGAAGTGGTGAATGAATTCCGTGTTTTGCTTGGCTTGTGTGTGCGGCTTTTGCACTACCTATTAATCTGTCTTTATTTCAACCCACGAGTTTTCTCTTTTCTGATTCTCTCCCCAATCCCACTGGGGAGGAGTGAGCGAGTGGCTATGTGCTGCTCAGTTGCTGGCCGGGGTTAAACCACGACATAAAAAAAAAACCCAGGAATCTCTGGTTCGAGTAAAGCTGTCACTTGCTATATTTCATGGTAAGATACTCCGTTATCTTATTATTCTTAAAGGCATTGTCATTGAAATTAATAAATGAAAAAGTTCTGACAAACCAATGTTATATGTAATTGTTACATGTTTCTCTCACATTGAATAATTATTTTAATGGCTGAAGTTAACAGCCTGCCAAGTAATTTCTTAATTTGATTGTAAGTAGGTACTGTTAGATTTCATGCCATAATCTATTTTTTAAATTTACATGAGGAAACCTTAATTTTGCCTGTAGATCTTCTATGTTACACATCAGATGTACATTCCTCTCTCTGGACTCTTGAATGTTGGAAGTAGGCAGCTGTTTAGTGGCAAGTGCATAATTGTTTTTGTAGAGTGGGGGAAAGTATATTTTCAGAGATCAAGTGTCCAGTTCACAAATTTAGACCGTTTATTAGAATAATGAAATATTTAACGTCTACAAGCCACAGCATTCAGAATACAACATTTCAAATTACTGTTCCAAGCTTATTTTAGCATTTTTTAAAGAAACTAGATCTATAAGTTCCTTCTCATAGACCACAGACAGTGGACTGTCAGCTAGCGGGACAGCATGAATAGCGTAACACCTCTTGCTTCACCACGGTCTGCCCTTTTCTGATGTACAGATTGTCTCTCAGCTTTATGGTGGAAGTAGGTAGCTCCACCTGTAAAATAGGAGTTTTCATATAATATATTCTTCATTCTAATTGGATTCTCCTAGCAGAAAAGTTGCATTCAGTTGTCTTTCCAAGTTAACATTGTGGGAAAAAGCTGCAATAAAGCATCGTTTGTCTTCCACAGAGTTTGGAGGGCTTGTCTCCCTATCCACTTGCAGGGCCTTTAATAAAGAATCATCAAATGAACTGGTCTGAAGCAGAGAAAAGCTCTACAGTCTCCCAGACCTTCAGAACCAAAGCTGATCTAAGAGTTCAGGGAATCTATCCCCCTCCCCAAAAAACCCAAATAACAACAGCTTTCAAGCTCAGACAGTGTCAAACCTGAACTACAGCTGGTTATGTTCTGGTAGGTTTGAGCCATGCTGCATTCACATTTAATAGCACTAGTGATGAGACTTAGTCTTGTGTGCTCTCATGTCAAGGCTTTTTAAAATACTACTTCAAACAGAAAATATTTCCATTTAAAAATAATAGTGGTTATTATTTTGAAGAATGTGGCAAATTGCTAAAATATATTTTCTAATAGTCTGCCAGAGGCAACCTATCTCCTGGGCTTTGCTTGCTTGTATAGATTTCATGGCCTGCAGCAATACTACTTAAAGTCAAGTTTACAGAAACTTTTGCTCTTTTGGAGGGATGAATACCTTCCACAGCTCATTATTTTTATGGGGAATATTCAAGTACTCTAGAAAAGACAAGGAAATATTTCAAATTATTAATTTGCAGTTAATCTGTTAATAACTTCTGTGTTTCAGAGCTCTGACTTACGTAACTTCTTGCAGAGTTCTATATTACCACCAGTCTTGGACCACAGAATTCACGCCTCTCTTTTGGAGTCTTCCAGTTCTTACAGCATGGTGGAAACTACTTAACTCCTTCTTTTCCTGAGGAATGAAAGAAACACATTTTTTATTTGGTTGCTTGTGGCTGCTTTCTTGACTGTCGTTCTAAAGGAGTGTGAAGGAGAGAGCCGTACAGCCACTGAGACACACGGACAAGAAAGAACCTTCCCTTTTCATTTCCACAGTTATGATAACTCCTTTTATGAAATGTAAATTATCCTCACTGTACCATCCCCACAGATTAGTTCCAGCAAAAATGTTGCCTTTCTCAGCCATCTCAATTAAGAGAATTCAGGATCTTATTCAAGGATGCAGCATTAAAGAAACAGAATGCCTGTATTCAACGGGTTCTGATTTGTCACAGAATCTACACTGAAAAACAACAAAAATCATTTGCATCTAACAGCAATGCCTGCCTTAAAATTTGCATATCTTCCTTCTCTGCCTACTTTTTAATCTTTTTTTTCACAGTGTATGTACTATTAAATGGGTACTTTAATAGATCTCTCTTGTTGCCTTTGCCAGACTTTTGGGTGGAGGATACTTGTCTGAATAAACAGTAGTAGCTGGCAATAGCCTGGCACACCATCCTCTGAAAAAGTACCTTATTGAACTGTGAAACAGTGGAGTCGTCAGAGTTAATTAAAAGGCCAATGTAAGGGCATTATTTTACAATCTTTTTCAAGATAAGTTCACAGCAGTTTATTATCAGATATCAAAAGGCAGGCTGTGCAGCTTTGCTCCACGTAACTTCTTGGTAAGAGCAACAGGCTCAGCTTCAACAGTAAACCTTTGTTTGACCTTTCCTGTGAACGTACTTACATTCTTGAATGAACTTAGTGAAAAGTGCTGGACTTTTAGAATTAAAGTGGAGTTCCGAATGTCCCTGTTGCAGAACCGCTGTTGTTGTAAATCTAGATTTACCTTAAAGAGAACGATATTGATTGCACATACCTGATTTTGTCCACAGAGGAGCTCCAGTGTGTGGGTATGTAAGACCATACCTACCATCAAGGGTCGGATTTATATGGGGCTACACTATTCACACGTTCAGTTTGGGCACATGACTTATGTATCTTCCAGAACAATACAGGTTTCCGGTTCATTATATGTGTGCGTCTCTGTGTGTGCTTCATATATATATGTACGTGTATATATTTATATTAAATGTTTTATGTATAATTATAATTAGTATATCAGAAGTAAATACAGTAAAAGTGCTGCATCAGGTCAAGGAATACTGAAAACACAACTTTATATTTCAAAAGTGAAATCTTGCCTCATTAAAGCTAATGGAAAAATTAATTTATTTCTCTATGACTGGGATTTCCCTTAAAGACTTGATTTCCACCTAATGTCATGCTTTCTGTTCTAATTACTTATTCTTCTGCAATTACCCAAAGTAGTATTCTAGCAGTGTAACAAACACCGTTTACTTGACGTTTAGCAGACATCTTCCATCAGTCATTTTTCAGAACTGAAGCTTATGCAATTCTATCGTAATTCTGGACTCTTGAAAAAACATAGCATCAGCTGCTTTAGGCAGTGCTTTATTGTTTAGAAAACAAAACTTTTAGACTTTTAAACAAATCTTTGTTCTCCATTTCACATCTTAAACACTGAAATCTCTATAATATCTCCTCATCTGTTCTTAACTTTAGAGACTCTCAAGCCTAGTAAGTGGGAGTAATTACAGCTTTTTTGTGTAGTCTTACTGAGGAACGGTATTAATCACTCTTCTGTAAGTATCTGATATCCAATATACTCAAAAATATTCTTGATTAGCTCAAGGCTTCTTCATTCTCAGAATTTGTAAATTTGGGGATATTTTATGGTTAATGCCTTATATTCTTTTAGGAGTGTACATTTATATTATTTTTCTAAGTTCCCATATAGGTGGTTATATGGTTCCATACTACTACATACTATATACTTAATTTTCAGAGTTTACAGAGCTCATACAAGGCACTGACGGATTAGGGTTACTACAAGATCTGAAAGCAACCTGTTTAAAAACTGAACCTTGTACCACATTTTGCCATGTGTTGAAATACCTGCAGCAAGGTGACAATGTAACTGTCTCATGAAAACAGTGGTCAGGTACATGTAATTCACACACATGGTTATCCGATACAGTGGAATTTAACGATTCCATTGAAACTGGGTGCTATTCTACTATCTGCAAGCTGAATCTGCAGGTGGCTTCCATTATTTACCAATGATAGGTTTAATGTACCATAATACAGTGTTAGTAGATAAACTTACACATACCAACTTATTAAAATAAAATATTTATTTTTAGAACATGCATGCAAAAATAGGAACATATATACTATTATTAAATATTCTAATTAAATGTCTGGAAATGTATGATTCTTTGTTCTATAAACTTCACCCCTGTGGATAGATAAACATATTCAAGACCCGCCTCTAGTGCTTTAATGTTTCTTTTATCTAAGCAATCTCCCCCATCTCTCTGATTTGTTCTTTTAATCCTGCCTTACGCAATGGAAAACGGGAATCTCTGGTGGAGTTTCTTCTGCAAGTGAAAATGGAATATGTAATTTGTTCCAGATCCTTCCACAAACTACTGCTTCATCTGGCATGACACTACAGCTGAAATTTAGTTTGGAGGCTTCCTGGACTGCTCTCTCTATAAAAATATAAGAAAATATGTATGAATGGAAACTTTGCTCCAGAATATCCAATTCACATTACATCAGAGTGAACCAACAATGATTTTCCTACCACTGTTGCTGCTCACTTTCAGCTTGTTTCCCCGTAAAAAGTCATTTAAATTACACACAAGCTGCTAAATGAAACCTATACAGGTACACTGACTATCCCCTTCTCTTCCCTAATCTTCAAAGGATGTTGTTCTTTATCTTCTTATCCTGTCTGATTTCCTAAAGGCTGACAATTATATATTCTAAAAAAGTTAGGTCACTGGAGGTAATTATTGTAGCCTATTCAATTAGTAAAATATTACTTTAAATATATGGAGCCATCCTTAATTAAACAAACATCAAAGAACAGAATTCCAAAGAAATCAAACAAGGTACATTAATTTGCCCAAAAGTGACTTTCCTATTGTTAATATTTCACTCAAGTGAGAACAAGTAGTCATAAATCGAGGGGGAAAAAAAATTGCACTTGTTCAGTTGGTTTTTTCTTATGAAAACGTATCTTGGAATTAGCATTACTGTTGTTTTAACCTTTTCTATGCCTGTTCATTTCCATATCATTCATTTCTAACTGTGGCCAGACTGCATTGTGAAAATCTGCCTACCTCCTCATTCCTACTGAAAACAGGCAGCACACAGGGAAACATATAGGTGGAAATTTTTATTTAACCAATAAACTAAACAGAGGACACCCAGTTTCCCAGTACTGCATTTTGCAAAAGTTAAGGTATGCAGGTAATTCAATAGAAACATTAAATGCGTGGAGGAACCATCTTCATGTTCCATTTTTAGGTCTTCTGCAAGAATAGAATTAAAGGAGGACACGATTTTGGGCTGAAAGTCTGATAATCCTAAGTAGGTCCTGATTGACAGTGAAAAGGAAAGTGTACAGAACCTTTAATAGAGTAACACCATTTTATAGAATTGTGGGATACCGAAAATATTGTTTGTTCCCTCTAACGCTCTTCTAGGTTTCCTTTTCACACAAACTTCTGTTTGCTGCTTATATTCCTCACAAGAACATATGTATTACCTCTTGTTCTGTTGAAATTTTACACATGCTTAATATAAAGGGGATAAACCTCAGTAGTGTTGAATAGGAGGTAATTAACATCAGGAACAACAAAGTCTCCTGGTATGAGCTGGAACTTTGTTCTTGAAAAAGTCTAAGGAGGAGAAGGACATCTATCTGCTTCTTGACAACAGAATGACAATGACCCAACAAAATGTGATGTGGTGTAATGCAAAGGTATTTAAGGCAATGTTAGGATACTTTGGGAGCTGTATATTCAGAGGTTGTAACAGCAACATTCTACAAAGCTAATACAATCTCAGGTGAAATATTTCAAGCAATTTCTTGTCATCCATTTTCAAGGAAGATTCATTCACATTGAACCATGTTAAGAAACAAGCTACTAACATTATGAGATTAGTATTATTTTATCAGAATACCATAATTTTTGTCTTCAGGAAAACAAAAGAGAGATAGGGAAATGGGAAAAGACACCCCCCCAGTTCAGGTTAGCAGGCCAGCAACAGAACTGGAATGAAAAGTGGTCTATTTAAACCCTATACCACTCACCTTAAAGTCAATAGAAAAGGCCCTTCATAGTTGTAGGCTTTCCTCACAACATATGTCAGGGTTCATAGAAGTTCACAAAAAAAAAAAAAAAAATCACTGAATTGAGAGGATGATACTAAAGGAAGAAAAGAACTGAGAGGGTCCATGGTCTGAAGTAGTTATTAAATCAGCTACCTTAACCTACATAACAAAGCAAAACAGAACAAGTTTTTTCCTTTTGAACTGCTCCCTCCAGACCCCTACTCCAATCCTCTTGAACTCTTGCCACAGCCTTAATAAATTCCAGAGACTACTGGAAACAAGTTTGGGAAACACTCCAGCAGATGAACCACTTTCTGAAAACTGAAACTTTCATTTCAAAAACATGTTCAATACAAGCTGACTCACAGAAGGTGTGAAGTTAGAGCCTCGTTCTCTCTTTTCTGGACTCAGCCCAAGCAGAGAAAACTTGGAGAGAGAAAAAGACTTTTTAGTGATCAGGGTGCAAATAAACAAATAAACATGTATGAAACATTGGTATGCATGTGCACAGATACGAGAAAAAAAAAGTTAACATTCATCCAAATCTATTTCTACTTTCTGACAGGTAATAATGATTGTTAATGGGACTGACATTTCCACTGTACAATCAAAACATATTCTTCAAAAGCTATTGCACAATTAACATTACTTACACACAATTCACATCAAATAACATCAAATTAGAAAGACTTATGGTGCTAGAGAACAGCATCCTGAAAAGCATCTTGTTCAGGTGTTAAAAGTAAGCCCAAGGGTATGCTGCATTGCACACAACACAGGACTTTCAGGAACTCATTTCCCTTCTGTACATTTCCCAACAAGAATAGTAATTGATTAACCATACAGAAGACGTGTTGCTGCTCATGGCTTGGATGAGTGTATTCTTCAATGGATGAAGAAGTGGGTGGATGGCCGGGCCCAAAAAGTGGGGTGAATGGAGTTAAATCTAGTTGGTGACCAGTCACCAGTGGTGTTCCCCAGGGCTCAGTATTGGGGCCTGTTCTGTTTAATATCTTTATGAACAATCTGGATGAGGGGATCAACTGCACTCTCTGAGTTTGCGGGCAACACCAAGTTGGGTGGGTGTGTCAATCTGCTTGAGGGTCAGTAGGGTCTACAGAGGGATCTGGAGAGGCTGGATCAATGGGCCAAGGCCAATGGTATGAGGTTCAACAAGGCCAAGTACCAGGTCCTGCACTTGGGTCATAACAATCCCCTACAATGTTACAGGCTTGGGGAAGAGTGGCTGGAAAGCTGCACAGCAGAAAAGGACCTGGGAGTGCTGGTTGACACCCAACAGAATATGAGCCAGCAGTGTGCCCAGGTGGCCAAGAAAGCCAACAGCATCCTGGCTTTTATCAGAAATAGTGCAGCCAGCAGGAGTAGGGCAGTGATCATCCCCCTGTACTCTGCACTGGTGAGGACACACCTTGAATACTGTGTCCAGTTTTGGACCCCTCACTACAAGAAGGGCATTGAGGTGCTGAAGTGTATTCAGAGAAGGGCAACGAAGCTATGAAGGGTCTAAAGCACAAGTCCTATAAGGACCAGCTGAAGGAACTGGTGTTGTTTAGCCTGGAGAAAAGGAGGCTGAAGGGAGACCTTCTCGCTCTCTAGAACTACCTGAAAGGAGTTTGTAGTGAGGTGAGGGTCAATCTGTTCTCCCAAGTAACAAGTGATAGGAAGAGAATGTTAGGAAACGGCCTCAAGTTGCACCAGGGGAGGTTTAGGCTGCAGGTTAGGAAAAATTTCTTTACAGAGAGGGTTGTAAAGCATTGGAACTGGCTGCCCAAGGAATGGTGGAGTCACCGTCCGTGGAGGTATTTAAAAAAACATATAGATGTGGGGCTGAGGGACATGGTTTAGTGGTGACCTAGCAGTGCTGGGTTAATGGTTAGGCTTGATGATCTTAAAGGTCTCTTCCAGCCAAAACGATTCTGTGATCTGGTAATCCATATGAAATGGCAGGAGACAGCAGGAGAAACAGAAGCAAGGTTCATGTGTTTACCCACCTGATTAGTGAGATGGTGTTGATGGAGTAGCATAAGATTAGGCAAGACAATAGAGGAGTTTAAATTCTTGATTTCGTTACATACTTGTCAAACCAGATACTTGATGCAAATTCTATGTCCTCTAAGTAAGCTTCTCACTCATTTTTTAGAAAAGGCTAAGCTATGCACGTGTTTTCAGAAGCACTAGACCTGCTGCTAAACACTGTAAACATTTCAGCTATGTCCCTGTTTTAAGCCAAAGGAAAGACTAATGCAGAGCTAACCATGTGACCTCTTTGCTGGACTAGAGACATGATGGCCTCCATCAGCTTTGCTGACCTGGAAACACGAAGGACTGCAACAACTTCCCAATGAAACAATAAGGCAAAAAGGCTAATTACTTTCAATGTGGAGCACAATCATTACATGAACATCATTATATGCTGTAATGCCCAAACGATGACCTGGAAAGGTGCCTTCCAAACCTAGAGTTTGTATGGTTGGGAGGAATCCTGAAGACAATAATCATTTCTTGTTCTTTGCAAACTCTAAGAAGAAACTTAACATATCTTTTGGATTTGTGGTGGGAGAAGGAAGTTGCTATAAAATGATTATTAGAAACATGACAAATAAAAGGTCTAGATAAAAAAAAAGAACCTTCTTCTACAGGCTTTGATGCTTCCAAACATTGATTATGAATTGAACAAGAAAAAAATGTAAAGCAAGCTGAAAATGTGCTGTCAGGACTTTTATAACACCAAGCTTTTTTATGATTTTTTAATGCTCTGATGACAGATATCTGAAAATGAGTGCAAAATGCACAGAAGAAAGAAAATAAAACCTCACTGTAGAATTTGCATAGACAAAGAAGAAAGTATAATTTCCTAGCACTGACGAAAGCATAAGCATGAAGTAACTTTCAGGAGAATTATTTTTGCAAAACACCAGTATGTTTCACATGCTTCAGTTTCTAATATGTCATTGTTAAATCAAAGAGTTGTTTGGGGTTTTTTCAGGCACGTGGAAGAGTTAAGAAATGTGAAGCAAATTGCAACACTACCAGTAAGGCTTTTAAAAAAATAAGGTAACTTGTTTATATCATTCCTCTAGATCAAGCCAACAGATAAAATAGCCTTTCTAGCTATAGAAATAAAATAGATTTCTAGCACGGTACATGATCATGCACAAAACATGGTAATTAAATCTGGCATGGAAGTTTTTTATATAAGTGTAATTATATCTGACATTTCAGTTTATCACTTTTTGAGGATTTATGCAGGAGATAGGTGGTACACAAGTTATATTTTCTCACTGAATCTGAACACTTCTAAAATTCACTCCATTTAGTCTTTGTTTCCTCTTCTCATTTTGCAGACCAAACGTTAAATAGCTCAAGCTAAATTTTATTAAAATTACATACTTACACTTTCTTTGATCTGAGGGCTTGTCTACAGGATGTTATTCCAAACTACCTATAGTGGATTAATCCCTGCATGGATCACTCAAGTATAGAGACACTTTATTCTCTGTTAGGAAACAATTTAGGATTTTGCTTATTTAAAAGATTACAGTTATATCACATAGAAAGGGATCTGAATACATTTTAATTTGGACACCTTCTATTCAACAGCAATTGAATGCTGAAATTAATGTTGCTGTTGAAAATAATCATAATATTGTACTAATTTTCACATACATTTAAATGGTTCTAAATTGTAAGTGGAATCTTATCTTGTTAGCAGTTAATCCAACATATTGTTTCTGGCTGTCATTTATCCATTCAGTGTTAGAAGTACTACAGAAAAAACAAAAATATGGTATTCAAAGAAATAAGAGTTAAATTTCTATGGAAGCAATTTGCTTTCATTTAGTGAAATTGGAGAATGGCTTAAATTAGCAAGGTACTACATCACAACTCTGGTCCTAAAAGCAGGCAGCAACGATCATCAAGCTAGTGAGTTTTCATTGCCACTATATTTTACTTCTTTTATTGAGCTGTCCCACACCCTAGATACTTCAAGCATTTATATGAATAGAAATACAAAACTACAATCCAGGGTCTACAGCAGTAAATTTGCAGTTCTACAGAGGAGTAAAGATACTCTAACTAGCCAAGGTATGGGTTTTAAGAAATTTCAAGTATTTAAGTGAGTGTGACAGTTCAGCTGAATGCACGCAAAGATTAGGGGTTGATGATACTAGGCAAGAAAATGTTATTTTAAGGAGTGCTAAGAAGAGCTCCAGGATTGGTTTCCACAGCTTAGCCACTATTGTGTCAGCTGAGCTACAGTATTTGTCCATAAGCATCCTTTTAGCTTATAGGAAATACTTAATTCAGGTAGCATCTCTCCCAAAGAAAGAGAGAAAACTAAAGTCAAATTACTTTGCTAAGAGCAGGCACAGACACATAGCAGGGCAATATACAGCAATGTTTTAAGTCAGAGCAGCCTTGCAGCGTCCCAGCCCAAATTCCACAGCAACGTGCATGGCTAATGGACTACCTTGCAAGATTTCTGAAGAATTCAGATATCCTCTTGTCCCAAGAAAAAGTATCCATCTGACCTCAAGCTGCCACTGGCAGAAATCTGCAAGAAGGTCATAAGCATGTTGCTTAACTCAATCTCCTGGAAGGTGGGAGGAAGAAGCAGGAATAGCCAGAGCACATGAGTGTATTGATCAAACATTTCTAAAATTAGAAGTAATTCTATATGTAAATACTAGGAAAGGAATTAGCAATATGGCAGAAACTGAGAGCAATTGAGAGGAAGAGGGTCATGCTACCAAAAAGAGGAACAAAAGAAAACAGCTTTCTTAATATTCATTCCCGAGTTTTAAGCTTTCAAGAAAAAAAACCTGAAATCTGTGGCCCAAGTTTACCTCTCAAAACTACCATTTGGGATGTTATATCTAAAAGACCTTTTAAAACTTAAAGTAATTTTGATTTTTACTTCCTGTAACATCCACTCTTAAGTCCCTGTCAGTGTTTCCGTCTACCTGAAAAACCTTGGTGTAATAGCCCTACCATAACAGCCGCTTCATATCATGACTGGTTATTTCCAGTGTGATTGAAGAAGCTAAAATGTGGTCTATCCCAGACTGAAGGTAGCACAGTGGTAACGAAGATTAATTACTTTGGCCCACTTTTTTCTAGTTTCATTTATGTTCTCTTGTATTTGCACTTTTAACATGAAAATAACTTTAAGGGGAAAATCTCTAATAATATATTTGTTGGCTGCCAAGACTGTAATTCTGAGAATTCTGTAATGAAAAGGATAGCAATGCTAGAAGTGGTTTCCTGTGGTAACTTTTATAGGTTTCAGTGCAGTAAAAACAAGCTTGGAAGCACTTAGGATCCATCTTTAGATTATGTGCTGCAACTTTTTCTTCCATGGCAGTTCTCCTGCTGTGGGTTGCCTGGATGGATGGTCCAACAGAAGGTTGTAACGGATCTCACTGGCCTTGAGAGCCCCCCTGCAGTAAAGGTTAGTCCTGCCCATCAGATCCCTACAGGTCTTTGTGATCGACCCTGTTCACTCTCTTCACCACAAATAGGTAAACAGTCACCTTTCTCTTTTCCTAGTCCCTTCTTTGGGAAGGGAACGTAATACCACCCTGGGTCCAAATCAAGCCTTCCTTCCAGGAATCGTTTTTTTAAAACAGAAGCAAGAACAGAAGCACAAATTCCCAGAAGTAAGAGCACAGGCAGGATGGAATATAGTGGAGAGATGTTCAAGCAAGGTTTAAGCAAGCTGGATCAGTGCGGGAATCAGCGAAGTATTTATTTAATGCAGGCTAATTTACCCAGTTTCTCAAAGGGCACTGGAAAGATTTAGTGGTTAATTATGTGTGGAGGCAGCACGCCCAGGGCACTGTGCTGTAACAGGAGACAGAAGGACCCATTCCCTGCTCTGTAGCTGATCTGCTCCATAACCATGAACCGCTTTGCCTACCTCTCCTCCCTTCGCAAATCTGTCTTGCTCATTAAGAGTGTAAGGTGTTTGGGGACAGGGAATGTTTTTCATCACAGCTGAGATCCTTGATGTGTTGCAGTGGATTGCAAATTTTAATTCTATGCATTCATAAACTGCTTAGCACAGCGAGGACCCTACTTCAGTTTCTAGGTGCTGTAATGCAAACAAATTATAGCTATAAAGCAACTTCTAAATTAAAGCAAAACAATAGAATCTTTCATAGCTAGGAGGGTATATTTATTTACTCAAATATTTGATTAATTCCCAAGCCTTCCATAGAGAGGAAAGTAATTTTTTAATCCTAAAAGAAATATATGAAAAATAGGCATAACATTTTTTCCCTTATCCCCTGACTAGGCACACTTCAGATTGTCTGGGTTCCAATATATGGTGTTGATTTATGTGAGGTGTTTGGAAGAGGGAGGAGAGAGAAAAAGGGCAAGTTTAGGAAAAAGGAAAAAACAAAAGCAGGTTTGGAATACATTTGAATAGCTTGGAATTTTTTTGAAAACACCACTCTGAGCTCTTGAGGTATGACAAATTTGGGCTGTTTTAAACTGGCATAGTCTGCTGTTACTGAGAAAGCTTTTAATATTTCAACTTAAAATATCCTTTAGGGTGACATATTGCAAACACGCTTTCTGGTTTGTTCTCAATTTTTCTTTGTTGTTGGAGTTGCAATGTAAATATGCACCGTATTTTCCTCTGCATCTTCCTCATTATATTCATTTTAAATCTTCTCTATGAAGTATCTTCCTCGGCACCATAGGATATATGTCAGTAGCCTGCCTTGATTCTGAGTTTGACAATGAAAATATTCTTAGGAGTTTAACTATACAAGGATAGAAATTGTGAAGGTAGGCAACAACGTATGAAAGTAATTTGCAAACATCAAAGATGATTTCCTGAGCAGGCCACAGCAAAGTGTAAAATTAGCAAACGAACTGCAGGGAGGGGGCAGAGGGGACTAACTCACATGTATGAAAAAGGCAAAGAAAAAAATGCACATTTGTTGATAGAAAGAGGAATTTACTACTTCTTTCCTTTCTTGCTTTACTGTGGCTTTGGTTCCTTCCATGAAAGTCTCTTCTTTTCCCCCTTTACTTGAGAATTAAGAAAGTCAGGATTTCTTTAACAACCTATTGCTCCATTTCACTCAACAGCCACTATACTGCCCATTTCAACAGGTTCAGTACCATGATACATGCTTCCAGGAAAGTCTTGCTTACCTTATTTTTCATTGATTCACTCTTAATTCACCCAGTCAGCACCAATCTGTGCCATCCTATTTGAAATCCAGAGATGAATTCATGATTCCTGCATAAGTAGGTTGATGGCCACCAGAAGCAAAAACAGAAGAGTGCTCCTAAGAAAGGAAACCTACCACATGTTTTCCTAGAAATCATGCTTTTTAGACTGCAGTATTCCTCCATAGCTACTTTGTTACCATAGCAACTACAAGTACTTGCTGTGGACCACTGTGCAAGGGACTATACAAACCAGAACTGGTCCTCGCTGTAAATTCAAATAGAAATTCCAAGAGATGCTTGGAAGAAAAAGTACAGATTATTGATCGACAAGACACTATGTGGCATCACTGTATCAGCAGACTCATAACTTGCAAATTTACTGTAGGTATCACAGTAAAGGAGAGGTTTGTGGAAGGATGGAGCCTAAGGGGACAAAAATGAGTGTTTGAATATGCTAGCTGGTGTCTGAGCATGCATGTAAGGCTGTCTGAGGGCAGGATTTGCCGCTTTTAGTAATGGATAGCATTGATAGGATTCAACATTTTACTAAAATTGCTGGCTAATACTGAAAAATTCTGTTTTTCCTATTAAAATTTATCCTCAGTTGTGGGTTTTTTCAATTTCATACTTTAACAATTTTACAAAACTTTGATCACTGTGACCAAAAACTGTAACAAAGAATTATTCTACCATACACCTTATAATTTGTACATTGACTGTAGGTGTTGAAATTAGGTGTGTTATTTTTCTACTAGAGCACTTGTCATTGCTTTCTTGAATTTAAATTTGATTATTAAAAAAATCAGTCATTAGATTTTTAAACATGCTTAGATTATTAAATGTCAAAACAAAGAAGTGATTAAATGCCAGGAAAAAACAAACAACCCAAACATTAACTCAATCCGTCAGATTCAGAATTGTCAAATGCATCACTCTAAGCAGCACCATTTTGCCATGTTCCTGTTTACCTTTAATACCTGCTTTAAATATTGTTCAACTACATTTTTTTTCCTTTTTTTTTTTCCCTAAGCAAGCCAAATTCATCTTTCATCTTGAATTTCTGGGCACAAATCGAACAAATCTCATTGTTCAGGTGTGGTACAGACAGAGAGGGGTCTCAGCATCCTGCTACTAAATTCAACCAATGACAATGCGTCACTTTCCTGGTGCTGAAATACAATTCAGATACTTGTTTCTGTATTTTCTGGCCCAATTCTACTACTATATAAAGACTGACCACATTTTCAGTGTTCTGAAGGTTGTATTAGAATAACCGCTTTACCAATGTGTAAGACTGCTATTTTTAGTATTTGAGTTTTTGAAGGTAAATGAGGTTTGCACTGGAGAACAAATCTGTTTTCAAACATTTCTTGAGAAAGTCTTATGTCTGATCAAGATTAGTGCTTTAATTTTTCTGGATATTAGGGAATATAATCACCCATTTCCAGCAGGTAATTTTTATTTATAAAATCATTGGTTATACCCAGAATAGGGTGGGATTTTTTTGTTGTTGCTAGGTTGGGGTTTTTTCCAAATATGCACATTTCAAGAATTGAAAGCACAAAGTTTTATCCAGATTTTGATTGTTGTCATATTTGAGCAACTGTTCAGATGTGCCAAATAGTCTTTCAGTAGAAAATTGGCCACATTCTCCCACAGCTGTCATGTATTTATCATACTGACTCCAGCTAGAAAAACCCTCAAGTTGGAAGCACTGTTTTAGATGTGAAACATCCTTTGTAGCAATGCCATTTGCAACATCAGAATAAAACCAGTTGTGTTTTCAAATGTGAATATTAGTATTTCAAAAGGAACAAGAAAGGCAAAGTAGTCTCTTGTGAAAACCAGCCCTTTCATGAGTGCAGTGAGGAATACACAGAGTCACCAAGTAGATCAGATAAGATTTAGATTCTTCAAGGTCTTCCTCATACCTTCCACCAAATCACTGTTGATATAGTTTTTATGAACTGTCTTACATTCTTCCAAAACACTATCAAGCAAAAAGGCATAAATAGAAGAATTACAGTCCAGGACAGTTTCCGTATTGACTAATTCCATTTTTAAAGTGGCAATTACTGCTAAGAGTCTTCCCAATACAGCTCCTTTCAAATACCTATCCTCCCGATCAACGTATATAGACAACAGACAATTCTGTAAGCTGTTCATTCTTCCAGCATTTAAGGAAGTGTTTGTTTTTCCTAATAAGAAAAAGGATGTAATTAAGAAATTGATTAGATAACTTGAAACAGGAATAAGATAAAATGTAATTCTCTCAAACCAGAGGATACACTGATTCGTTTAAGAACTCTGCAGGAAAATTTGCTCCTTGGCAAACTGTTTAAGCATATTTCTACAACAGTGATTTGCCTTTTTTCTTTCCCCTGGCACTTCAAGATATGGATGATAGATTTCTAGCATTTCTAAGTGTCTTGGTTTTTTGCTCCATCAGAATATACGCACACTAAGTGTAAAATACTTGCTTGTACCATTTTCCTTGCATTTCTTAAATTCGAACATTTTTTCAATGCAAGGTATTCTAACAATCCATTTTCATATCTGTTTTTATTATCTCATCTGTTCTACACATTATTCTACCCACCCTGTTTGAAGACTACAATGCAGCTAAACACCCAGGTTCCCTAAGGCATGACTCTGAATAACAGTCTACTAAAAAATAGAAGTATACATGTTTATTTATATGCAATATTAGGCTGTGATTGACAAGCTGCTTTTTCATAGAAATTAATTTCATTATCTCATTTGACATTGAATACTACCCAAAGATTAGTCAGTGGTGGAATGTGAAAGTTATGGAAGTAGTTTGCATATGGTGCAAGGAAAAAAAATTGTTAGATGGATTTAAAATGAGTGATGTGAACAAAAAGAGACTGAAAAACATCTAACAACACATTGAGTAGACGTAAACAAGGCAGAACTGAAAGGGACATTGATAAAATTAAGTAATTTAATTATAAGTTTCAGCTGTGTGAATGAATAGAAAGAGAAATCTCAATTAGTTATGAAAAATTATGCAAGTCTTGTCTATTGCCTAGATGTGGGGATCACAAAGAAACACTGATAAAATGATTACTGCATAAATGACAGAAAGGTTAACTTCGTTCACATTGATTAAAAAGAAGGAAAGGAGCAAAGAAAACTCTAAGGGCTTTGTTTTAGCCATCTTACATTATGAGCTAAAATCCAAACAACTGTGAGATCATGCCAGAATAGCTAAAGCTTTAGTCTAGATGGAGGGAAACAGGTGTGAAGATGAAACAGAGATAGATCTCCATGTTATCTGCACAGCAGCAATTCTTGAAGGATAGACTCCCTGCTTAATGGAAAGAGCTTAGAAAGCACAAAACCAAGGAGGCCAGGCAGAACAAGAGTTAGAGGAAGGAGGCCTACCACTTTCAGTAGAGTAACACCACCAGTCATGAGATTTTGTTTGGATGAAGTAGAGGCTTTGGCAAAGGTATTTCAATTATGGTTAAGTCATAAAAGGGCACTGGAGAACAACTAGGATGAAACAGATGTGTTGTCCTCATCTTTTTAAAAAGAATGAGCACTTATGGGTATCTTTCTGCACCTGAAACTATTCGTTCTCACTGGCTGTCTCTCAGCTTCCCTAATCCCACAGCATTGTAATGGAACTCTGAGAACCCAAGACTGATTGTTGTTCAATCATACAATTTTGGAATGAACACCAAAGTCTGACTCTGAACTTGGCATTATTTTCAATGGGATCTGACTGTGTGCAGATGTGACAAACTGTGCCCTAAGACTTTTACTGCAGGTTTTAATTTCTAATACCATTCACATGCTCATTTGCAGGTCTAGACCTATAATGCTTTGTTAGCTTGAACAGCTGTGTTTTTATGGCTGGACTAGATTTGAATGAAAGTTTAAAGGCTTGTGTGTGCTTATTGTATATGAGCAATTAATCTTCACTCCACAAGAATGAGGTTTTTCCCTTCTTTTTGCTACATCACAGTTCTTATGCTTGCTTTGGACTGCAAACCTGGCTCACACTTCAAGTTAACAAGGCTGAGGTACTGCCCCAATAATCCCCAACATGTTTAAACAGATGTTTAGAGCTGCTGGCATACCTAAGCTCTTGTTTTAATTCGTGAATTTGCTTGTAAAACCTGAGAAAGACAGAGGGTTTCTGGTGATAAAGTGTGATTTTTGCTATATTCAATTGCTGGTATATGAATGCCAACACCTGAAGTGTCTCAAACTGTTCAAAGTTAGTGACTAGTGCAGAGATACAGGTTTAAAACCTCATAGCAACACAGCAGAATAATTTTCTCTTATTTATGTTATAATATGTGTAAAAAAGAGATCAGGACTTCATGGGGCTGGGTATTCTGTGCATTAGAAAAGGCATTTCCTTCTACACCGACAGACCTAACAGAAGACACAAGTGATGTCTCCTCTCCCATTTTATAGGCAGATAACTGAGAAGTGGACAGGCTGAACAGTTTGCCCACAATCATGCAGCAGGCTGTAGCTGAGCAGACTGAACATAGCTCTTGACAGTGCCGGCAGGGCTTTAGCCTGGATCAGTCTAGTTTTCTGATACTTTGCTACAGTCCTCCCATCACTTCTGATAGCACAATTTAGGCCAGTAAATTTTACATTTCAGATTCATGTCTTTGCTTCTGCGTACTCATTGTAGATGTTCACATAGTGTAGACTATGTGGTCAAAATTAACTATTATCTGTTGGTATGTAATACTGCCATTTATGGTAATTGACATGGCACACAAGACTGAAAGGTCAGGACTCCTCCTGTAAATGTAAGTTCACACTGGTATTTTTAAAATCTTATTTAAAATACTTTGTGTGTGTATATCTATCTCAAATTAAACCAAAGCATCAAAAAAGGACTATATAATCTGACCAAGATTATCACTGCATAACAAACTATTTTGTGATAAATTTTGAGGGAGGCATATTTAAAAATCCATTTCTGGATTTATAAAAATCCATGTGAACCTGCTTATTCAAAAAGGGCCATCAGAAGATTTTCATAACTCCTCATCTAATTCATCAGATTGCTCTGCAGATGGCGATAAAATTTATTTTCTATTTAAAGAGTGTCTCGCCTCATCATAATCAAGGAAATACACTTTCCAATATAACCAAAAACTTGGCAAGGAGAAAGTGCTGCACTAGCACCAAGTAATCCCATACAAAAAGCCCGTCTCCCATCTTACTTGCTTTGCTGTGCCAGAAATTTTTTTTTTTTTAAGTCCACAAAGTAGACTTTTCATATTTCACTGAAATATTCACAATTACTTTTAAACACACATGCTCTCAAGGCTCCAACAATTGGCTCAGCCTGCTCTGCACTGCATTTCTATTTCCCACAAACAGGTCTGTGGGAAGTTAGAGCATCTCTAGGCTGTCAGGAGAGGGTCAGAGAAGCATAGCTGGCTAACTGCCTGCTTGGGCCTTGTGTTGTGAAGGGGGAATGCCCTGGGAGGAAACCAAAGGCTTCCAGAGCACAGCCTCAAAACCTTCAGATACAGGTTTTGAATCATTTTTCCACCAAGGAGAGAAAAGGAAGGGCTTTTCCAGAAGACTGAGAAATCAGAACTCTAAGGTTAGATGCCAGACGATCCCAGGCAGAAGAGGGAAGACAAAGGGGAGAAAGACTGTGTTTAGCTCCAAGATGAGCACAGAGCCACTAGGACAAAGTACCCTGTTTCCAAAAGCAAGTGATGGCTGATGGACGGCAAATCTGAAACATTTCCCTGGATCGCTGGAACAGGAGTATGCTGCAGACAGGGTGAAAGTCTGCACAAATGGCATTATCAGAAAGGTAAGTTCTGTACCTTAATGCTCTTCAACACTAATATTTGACTGCCTTTTCCTGGAAGCTCTTCTAGGGAAGAAGATGGTAAACAAGGAATGTGCAGTTGTCACTCAGGGTATGAGAGTTTGCTGGTTAGCTGTATTATCAGTGCTGAGTGGTTTGCAAAGCTATAGTTTACTTGCACGTACATGCTGTTATTTCTCTGACAGTGAATTCAGGACAATTATCATTCAAGTATTTTAGCAAAGCTACAGCTCTGACTCAAGAATTGTCATCACTTGGAGCCAAAGGGAACTACTGCCACTCATTTGTGCAGCTCTCACTTTCCAAAAGCAGTTTCTAGACGCACATTTTCACAGTAAAATTAATGACAACTCCACATGCCTTCTCAAGGTTGGAAATTTGCTAGCAAGCTAAGAAACAGTCTTGGAAGACTCTGAAGCATGTCTGGTGACTCTCCAAAAGAATACTTAACTCTGTAATTCATCTGCTCAGCAGTTCAGCTATGTTTTCCTAACCCAGTGGTTCTTATTTTTAAATGGATAACACCACCACCCCCCGCCCTTCTTTAAATGGTAGAAAAGATCTCAGAAATAATTTATCAAGTCATTCAAAAATACAGCTTCAGATATGACAAATATTTCCTCACCACCAAAAACAGTTTAAAGGTATATTTACAATTATAGTATATATAGTAGAAAAATCTTCATAGTACAAAATTTATCTCCAAATCTTCTGCTAGGAGTGAAATTAAGTCTGAATTAAGGCAGATCTTTGGGGAGCTAATGGCGTGAGCCCATATTGAACCCTGGGAGGTACAGCATGAATATGCATAGCTCAGTAAGGGCAAATGCCAAACAATGGCATACAGCTAAAATGTGTGCATACATTTTGTTTTTCCTCAAGGTGCAAAACAATTTAAATATTCAAAGCCTTTTATTAAAGTAAGTTTTATCTTGAATTTTCATATTTATTGTATTTAGATTTGAGAAACCTGGAAGGGTTTCATTACTGCAGTGTGGTAGCATCTCCTGTACTAATGACAATGGGACTAAGAGTTACAAAGGAAACATAAATGTACATTTTAAGTGAAATCTAGGAAGTCTTACCATGCAAGAAGAAGGGAGGAACCTGAGGATAGCAATATAGATCATAGCCTAACTTTGAAATGTAATCATTAAGTAATTTTATAATGCACTAAATCTTTATTTAACCTGAACACTGAGTAATTATTTGCCAGTACCTGGCATTTATTGGCAGGGCTTCTCTTATTCAGTTGCTACACAAAATGCAAAGTGATAACCCTTAAGACAAAAAAAACAGGATTACAGATGAAACTACTCCTTTGTTGAAAGTCTGTATAGCTGTAATTCTACGTTGTTTAAAATATCTTGAGAGATCATAGATGCTTATGCTTGAGGCAGCAAAGAATAACAAAACTAGACACAAGTCCTTGCTGTAAGAGTTCTACTGCAATACACCAGCTATGCTTCAGTGGGATTGTTTGTCATCAAATATACATGAAAGACCAAGCCCCCTACTTGAATAGACATGAATTGGCTTTTCCATTGCAGTGACATGATCATAAACATATTAAGTCCTGCAGTGTGATCAACAACAGATGTAAAATTAAGAGTTGACAGGTTTTAGCAGGTAGTTGAGCCTTACATATCTTCTGCTAAATTTAATTTTTTTCACTTCCGAAAGTGTTCCAGGCAACTCTTTTTTAAAGGCTTCGGAAAGTAATCTTATTTTTCTTCTCTGTTCTTTCAGGTAGTATCAGTGTTCTGAAAAATTAGTATTCAGATGTTGTTTCTTTCAGGACAACTTGCCATTGTTTTATTGTTTTGCACAGAGAAGTAGATCCAGGAAACAAGTTGCCTTTATTTTTATTCACAACCTGAATGACATAGTGCATTAAGGGAAAAAATTAAAATAGTAAATGATATATCGCAACTCTAGTTTTTAGGAAATGTATCAGAAACCAAGACATACTCTAAGGGAACATAATGATCAAAATCCAACAGCACAGTAAAGCGCAAGATATAAACGTATCTAGTACTAAAGACGTGTCACACTTAGTCACCAGCTATTAACTAGGTACTCTAACCCAGACTCTCACCAGAGAGACAACAAAGCTGCATGAAGTCCCTGTATCTCATTTGGAGGAGTTCATTTAGTTTTACAGCACTGAATGATCAGAGAAGAAACCAAACAAATCCCAATATGATCTCTCTTGGTGTGACGTAATACCAAAATAGAGCCCTAAGTGAGAGGGATTGTGCCTGGCTGTGAGTGCCAGTCAGCTCTTAAAGGCTTGTGCGTTAAAGGAAATCTCAATGCATTCATTCTTCCAAATTATTATTTCTTCACCTGTATCAGATATTCATCATATTTAACTAGGTTCTTGACATTATAATCTAAAGATACAATTTTGTCTCACAAGTTTAAAAGCACTTAAGACTCCATTGTTCCTGTATTATTCCAATTCCCATCAAATAGGCAAGAACCTTGTAAAGTTCAACAAGGACAAGTGTAAAGTCTTGCACCTGGGAAGATGTAATTCAGAAGAACAACACAGTCTGGGGAGGAGCTCTGTGGAAAGGGACCTGGAGGTCCTGGTGGACAAGAAGCTCAATATGAGCTAACAGTGTGCTGCTGCAGCAAAGGAAGCCAGCAGGATGCTGGGTTGCCTCAAAGGCACCACCAGCAGCAATGAAGAAGTCATTATCCCACTCAGCATTTGTCAGGCCACACCTGGAATACTGTGTTTAATTTTGGTCCCTGCTATGCAAAAAAGATGTGGACAGGCTGGAGAGGGTCCAGAGAAGAGCTACAAACATGACTGAAGGACTGAGAAGCCTGCCAGATGAGGAAAGGCTGAGAGAAATGGGTTTGTTCAACTTTGAGTAAAGAAGCCTTAGGGGAGACCTTATCACCATGTTCCAGTATTTAAAAGGTGGCTACAAAGAAGATGGAGACTCCCTTTTTACAAAGAGTCACTTGGAAAAGATGAGGAGTAATGAGTACAAGTCAGTCCTGGGGAGAGTCCTATTGGACACAAGAGGAAAATTATTCCAATGGCTGATTGTCCTTGTGAAAAATCTCCCTAGGAAAGTGGTGGATTCCCTAACATTGGACAGTTGTAAGATTCATCTGGTCAGGGTGCTGGGATATCTTGTCTAGACCATGTTTTTGCCAAGAAAGCTTGGGCCAGATGATCCTTGAAGTCCCTTCCAACCTGGTATCCTATGATAAGAACTAAGCAATAAGCCATGACAGGTAATGAACCTATTATCTGAAGGGTAACTCCGATGGCTCTATAAAGCATAAGGTACCTATGAATGTGTCTATTCCCTTTGGGTATGATTATATTTCAAAAGCCATTCCCTGGAGTTGCTGGTATAGTTTCTCTTTGGATAAATGTTTCTCTATCTTCCATGGATTACACTGGTATTTTTCTTGAACTGTATACAATGATTGACAAGTGTTGATGTGAGGATTTAGTTGTGCTATGTCAAGTTCAAAGTTTAGTGTTTCACCTACAATATGGCTTAACCATAACGGTATTATATTGAAACATGAACTCCAATCTTCTAAACCAAATTTTAGTCCCAAGATTAAGCATCATTCATACTTAGTAGTTAAAACTTAAAAACAGAAGTTTCTGATCTTTAATTCTTCTGCTGGGAGTTCATAAAACCCATGTTAATCTGGTAGAAACAATGGTGGTATAAAGATCACATGAATGTGATTTATTGAAGATCTTTAATCTATCCAGTATCACTATAAAATGTCCTTTTTTTCAGTCTAAAAAAAGCTAAATCACAAGACAGTCATATGCAGCGTAGGGGAAGAAAAGAAGGGCAAAGAGAAAGGAGAAGGCTTACTCCAAAACGTTGGGAACATTTAGCTTAAGACATTAAGGCCTAAAACACAATGGAAGAGTGAAACACAAACAACTATAGTGCCTGGATCATTGCAGTTAAAATGGATGTTTACCTTAAAGCAAATAAATATCTACCATGGTTGCTGAGAAATAACATCTTTAATGAAGTCACATTTCTTCTCAATTATACTGAACTTCTGCGTCACAGTATGGCCAAGAATCAAGTAACAGAGCCGTGCTGAACACATGTATGGTCACATGTCACTTGAACCCACAATAGGACATAACTTTGTTTTTTTCGAAAACATTTCAGTCTTGCTCCTGGTGCCCTAATATCTTTATAGGTGGCCTTTTTTTACTGCTCTAAACTTCATAATTTTTTGGAATTTTTTTAACTGGGATTCTTCACTTAAATGTTCCCCTCTGAAGTTTCTATTCACAACTTTGTACAAATCACTCCCCTGTACAAACCTCTATAAATCAAATTTTGAAACTTGAAAATACCTTCAGTTTAACTACAGTTAACTGAATGTTTGTAAGATGGGCTGTAAATAGAGTTCAATTAATGCTTAAGCTATTTGAATCAAATTTTCAGGAGCTTGAATTTAATTTAATTTCTTCACAAGGAAAAATAATTATGGTTGTGTTATAAAATACGGGTAGTGAAGCACTAAAGCAGATCCAAAGGTTATGAAATCAACCCTTTTAAAAAGGTAGTGATAACTATAGGCAACTAGGAGAGAATATTGGAATGAAAAGGTGATAATCCTGTTTAAGAAGCTTGGAACAAAAACTGAGAAATGCAATTAATGAATAAAACAGAATTGAGGGAAAGGGGGAAGGGATAGCCATAAAAAAAAAAATCACATAAAATGAGTTTGTCATTTCCTCTAGTGAATGATGGGGACCCAGACAAAAAATGTTAGGTTTGATCTGTTTTGCTATACTTTTTCTTCTGAAAAACAAAGCCAGAAATCCTGCTGACAGATTCAGGGCACACTTCGCAGCAGTTAAAAGTGGCGATTGCTCTCCTATTATTCCTTCCCATTTTGTTCTATTCAGTTATGATTTTCATGACCTCTGTCTACACCTTCCAAAAAAATAATTCCAGGACACCTAATGCAGGAAAAGCAGTCCTAACCAGACTTATTCCTTCCAGTTATTATATAGCAGATCCACTAAAACTACCTCAAGATATCTTGTTTTCCATGCTTTTTTTGCTATATCAGTTTGCTCCTTCTTACCTTTGTTTTTTAAATTAACCATTTCTAACTGCCACTTGTTTATTTTATGCTTCATTCATTTCTAAAATCTGGTATGATACCTCAATCATTCACTTTGAAATCAGTAGGCAACAGCAGAAAACTGCTGATAATACTCTATTATTCTGAGATATTTCACTACTTGTATTCTAAATTAAATCTTTTGTGCTTCTTCTTTCATTTGAAGATTTGATACAAGGGAATCCTACCAACATCTCCATGACACTTCTTTTGCTAACCATTCAGAAACCAGAAAGTCACTCCTCCACCCACCCCGCACAAAAAAATATTATCTCCATTTTCATTATTATGAAATTATTATTATTCTTCAAAACACCTTAGTTTTTGCCACCTTTAACTGCCAGATGTTGACTTCTTCAAAAACTCAGTGTTGCTTAAGACAAATTCATCTCAGTAGACATTTCCTCCAAAACACAGAACTCAGATATGCCCATATTTGGTAGACAAGTGTTACCTAATGGAATGAATCATAGTTGAAAATGAAGTCAACTAACTGAGTTACTATTTTATCCTTATTATGTTTAGGATTTTCCATTTGTTAGTAGTTATGGAAAAGAATTTACTGATCCCAGATCTCGTGATCTGCCAACAGTTTTTATTTATAATTCTCAATCTGTATGCAGCATAAAGAAACAGCACAATTTGTAGCTCATCTGCACAGGAGTAGTTCTGTGCACTGAATCAGTGTCTGGGCAGGTGTGTTCAAGAAGCTTGACACATTTACCTCAAAGTTTTTTTAAACTGTAGGAAGGCATTCGTATAATACTTCTACACACATGAAACTTTTGCCAAGATTTTCACAGAACAATGCTTCAAAGACTTTTGGAAAATCTTTTCTTCTTGATACACTGCAATATACATCTCATTTACACAGTTGATTTGGCTACACATTAGGGTATCAAAACCTCATTCTTTTCAGAGTTGCTCTCTGACATTCCCCTGGTCAAACAACTTTGTTTGCTTATCCAGTGACAGACTCAGCTACCATGTGTAGGTTTTGCTCCTTTCCCTGTTTGTCATGCCACAGACAGTGTTCTGCTACTCTTCCTTCCTTTTCCTTCCCTCCCTCCCACTCATTATTATTGCAGGCCTTGCTACTTTCCCTGCATGACATATACAGGTCATTGCTTTTTATGGAAAAATAGATCATGCTATCATCATATAAAGCCAAGAGTTAGCCTTAGTGTTTGAAAACTCCCACGGCTAAATTGCATTAAAAAATCTAGTGCCCTATAGCACGTAGAACAGCTAGAGTTAGACGCTGCCCTTTACATCCCTCTGGCTGGTACCAAACACTGAACATCAAAGTTCAGTACCTGAGAGTGGAAAGCCCTTGGTGCTGGGTCTGCATTTCTTGATTTCCCTGCACTGCTTGGAGCATTTACTAAATTGTAATATTTAATAACCAAAATAATGAGCTAAAACTTTCTTCTGTGTGGGTAATTGAAACTAGCCTCACAAAGAGTCTGCCACAGTTCATTGTTACAAAACCCCGTAGGAATCTCAAAGGATTAATAGAATTCTGATGGTTAGGATAAGTTCTCTAAGAAAGAGATTGATGTCATCTGCCTGCCCCCTCATAATAAGTTTTGCACCCATTACCCAGCAGAGAAGTAGTAGTTTTATTCTTGTTGACAATATGAAAGTGTCGTAAAAACAGCTTGGTGAGAGATGCCCCTTTGATGGGAAAGGCAGCCACAGGTATCACATCAGCTGTGATTAGAAAACAGTGCAATCCACACAGGGAAAAAATGCTCCAGAAGTTTGGAACAGTGTTAATACTTCACTGCATGTCACAAGACAAATTTATAGGAAAGCAGGATTCATTGGTTCTGCTCCTTGTTAAATTAATTGCAAGCTCAAGCTACCTGTTAATAGGTGCCTTTAGAGAGATTAGTATATGGAAGTGCTGCATTACTTTTAGGTATTATTACTTTTTTTAACCAATGCAGTAAAAATCATGCACTTCAAGTAATACTGACATTTTATAGTTCTTTAGGATTGTGCCATAATTGACATTAAAACATTTATAGTTAAATGCATAGGCAAGAAATATGCACTGAATGTATAAATGGGAAGATTCAGATCCCAGTAACAGGCTTCAGTAGGCACCTTTAGTCCTTACTTTTGCAAGCCCCTAGCACTGCCACTGGACACTGGGTTTAGGTTTCTCCCATTTACTAACAAGTGAAATTCAGGTTGATATGAAGACATTTATAAGTAAATAGCCAATATTAATAGTTGTCAGTAGAAGTCAATTTTCTTTACAAGGTCCGAGCCAAATTTTACCTACAGAGTGCCTATATGGAAAGTGTCACAGAATTCTCAACATACGCAAAAAAATTGTTTTTAAGTCAATCAGTACTGCTTCACCTGTAGATGGGGGTTCTTTCTAACCTCTGTTCAGTGTACATCCTCAGTATTTCTACTGTGCCTATGTATCTGGTATTTACAGCCTGCTGATCCACATTCCTAGATGGTTTACACCTTATCTTTATTCATATGCAATGAGAGTACAAGACTTACCCAAATGCACCAGCAATAGATCATAAGTAGACAATAACCTTTCAGCCATAGTGTCCTAATTAGGTGTAGTCTATTGCCAGCAAAAACTCAGAAATACTCAGAGAGTGTGTCTATGCTTTATATAACTCAATTCAAAACAGTAATAGGGTATACAATATTTAATATATAATTTCAATTAGTTATAGTAATACTGTGATATTGCATGCTATTATGAACTTCAGGAACTTTGGTGCAGATACCTTAGTACTTCATATTTTCTGTAACAAAGGACCTCAAACATTAAACACGTGACAAAGCTAGTGTGACTTATTCTTTTAGTCTGTATTGTAGAAATACTCTATTTACACTGCAACGTATTACAACATGAAGAATTTGGGGGAGTTCCCCTCAAAATGAGCAAAAAGTGGAAATAACTTGACAGTCTGCAGTGGTAACATTTTTCAAATTTGAGTTCAGCTTGAACAGCAGATGGTTCTCCAAGGTACCATGCAGTATAAAACCAGCTCCTTGTATATGGGAATTTTAAAAATTTACTAAGACACTATGTCAGTGTACCATATAAAGAGGGTGCATTTGGGGCATGAACTGTATTTTTTTCTAGAAATTTCAGTCAATAGTTTGCCAATTTTAATTTAAAAATAATGGCTTCCCCACGAAAGCAGATAAACGTGTCAGATTCATAGGAGGAGGGTTCCCCCCAAAAAAATTTCCTCTTACTAAATTATCTTACCTAAACCTTTCTTCCACCTGGACCTGTATCTGACTGGAAAAAGAAAACAGAATAAGAAAAATGTGTGTGTTGGGCTTTAGTGTCATACCACAAAAACCAGATGAGTAAAAATAAGTTTTAAATTTCCCGTTCCCACTTCACGTAAAACCACAGTCAGAACTTGATCCATTGTCTTACCATCTATTTCCTTCTGGCACTTCCATAAGTCAAAGCCTGACTAAAACTTTCAGATCAAGTTTATGATAGGCATAATCTTCGTGATGTTATAAAATTATCCAAAAATACATGATGAAGTAAAAACTAAGGTTTTGGAGTTCCACCCCCACCCCCCCCATGTTGTCTGTTCCTACTGTTTGCATTCTGCTGTCCCAGTCATTATCTTTTGCTTGCTGGGATTTCTCTGTCTCCCCTGTTTCCTGAGACATTTCATAGCTGCTGGTTAGATGCTATTACCATGGACATGTTCAACCTTTAAAACAAATAATTTACTTTGAAAGTTGGAAACTGTTAGAATGATTAATTCAAATGTTTATCACTGAGTTCTTCAGGCCTAAAAGTAATGTCAAACTCTAAAACATGCAAGTATAATAAAATTACACATAATTTCAAGATTGCATTTTTAGCTTTTATCTGACAGCCACATTTGAAATCAGCAACAGAACCACAGTGCTGCTACCTGCCATTCCCATTCATGTTTCTGTGGGAAAGAATGTCAGATCAGCTAAAGCTGGCAGCCAAGCCATAGAGAGAGAAGAGAAGGAGCTCAGACAGGGTAAGAAAAGTTCCCTGAATGACAGAGCAGTGAAGTGGCACCAAACCAACAGCACCACTTGCAAGAGAGCCTGAGGAACTGCTTTGCACGGTGGGGGACATTGAGTGAAAGAAAAATGGTACTTAAATTGGTACTTGTGGTACTTGTTTTGTCTTAGCTAGCTTGCCAAAATGCTGCAAGAAACCGTATGAACAGCTTTAGTTACTAGTCTGAAGGAAGCTGGAAAAAGTGCAGAAGCTTATGGTTCCACCAATCATACCATGGTGAAAAGATGGATGTTCATGGAGTCAGGCCCAGGCTTGGGGTACTATAGCCTCAAATCCCCTCCATCGCTTACTGCAGATGAGAAGAGTTCTGTTACAGCAATGTAACAAGTCTGTTCAGGTATGAGTAGTCACATGTGAGCAGTGTGACAGTGGACCACAAATACTCAGGTTAGATCACAGAAAGAGAACGAGCCATGCCTGAATTCTCTTATCCTGCACAGGTCCTTCAGATAACATGGACAGTTCTGGGAATTTTACTATTTTTCTATTAATCAAGTTAAACGACACCAACCCTCCCCTAACACCATTTCCAGGTGTCATACAGATGCATTTTTTCAGCCTCTGGCATTTTGATTCCAGGAAGAGATAGCAGCATCACCTTAGAAACTAACAACAGGATTTTTACCTCAATTTTTTCCTTAAAATCAAATGATGGCTCTTGCATCTCAACTGAGAGGACCTTTCTGCTAACAGTAGGTTGAGACTAATAGTGAGTGTGAGAATTTAATAGTAAGTTTAGTCATTTAATTTGACATCAGGTCTGGCTCCAAGACTTAAACTAGTAGGCAGCTAACATCTAGTATTGGTGCAGTAAAGGAAGGAGATAAAAGCTGGACAGATTTCCATTTTTCCCAACTCAAACATCTATGTTCTACTGTCCAGGAAAAAAATTGTTTGGGATTTATTCTTGAAAAGTCTTTGGATAGCTGAAAATCCTATAGAAATCACTAAGCAGAAAGATGCTAAAGACTATGTAGAATAAGGAACTGTGCTAGATATGATAGCATTGTAATGAAACACATGTTTAGCACTTCATACTTCCCATGTGATATTCAGAGTAGCAAACCAATATTCTAACTGATTGTTCTGTGTGATTTCATTTGTACCTCCCAGTAAAGCTTTTGGATAGGTTTGAGGGTTAAAATTATTTGATAGAGTTCAAAATCTCTTCTTCTGAAATGAAGAAATCATTGCCTCCAACTGTAAACGCTCTATTACTTCTATGGTATTTAGGACACTAAAAGAAAAGAGCCCGTAGAAAGGGGCCAGGGATTTTTAATGTCAGCACAAGGGAATGTCATCATTTGTTTCCTCTCAGTTAGAATCCTGAAAAAAAAAAAAATCAGAAAAGTCCTTAAACCTATTTATTTCAACAAGGTTCAATAAGGACTGGTTTTATGCTTTAAGTATGCAGCCAACAAAATCTGGGCATACAGCTAGGCCTGGACACAAAGTTTTCAGGCCAGAAAATGTGAAATCCTACATGTAACTTCAACATTAATTAACTCAATAGTTAATTTCCTTAAAATTTAAATGCTGTTGATAAACAAAAAGCTTCCAACAAAATTCTGATTGCTCTGCAGCAAGAAATTTTAATTCCCTGAACAAAGATTAATGTTCCCCCTTTCTAACTAGACTAGAATCTCAAAATTCCACTCTAAGTTGAATAAGTTACTAAAGTCTCCCAGGCAATAGTTTAGAACTGTGTGATACTTAATATTTTCTTGTCTTTTACATCATCTTTTATAATGACATAGTGACACATAGTTTTGTTTTTCCTGATCTGATACATGCCCTTTGTAGTATTTTTTGCAAACTCTTATCAAAGAGTATGTCAAAGGTTTTCTTCAGGAAAAAAGAAAAAGTTGAACTTGGACTTTCAGACTGTTGAAGCAACAGCAGAGTTACAAGGCAGTAGGCACTGTCAACATATTTAAAGATAGAATTCTTCAGAGAGCTTTGTAAGAAAAAAAGACAAAAATTACTTGAAGTTACAGTACCCTGTGGGACTTGATTTTTGTTTTAAATCAGGAAATACTGTTCCTGAAGAAACAGCATATTGATTTGTTAAATCTCTGGTTTAAGAGTAGTTTTTATAAACCGAAATGTAGATGGCGTATTTTCTTTTAGAGTTAGGGAAGTCTTCAAAGAAAAGAATCTTCTAAGAGACTCTGCAAGCATTAAAACATGACTTAGTTGTAAAATGTTTAGTCACAAAGCATTGGACGTGTTAGTAGGAATTAGTGCTTTCTGCCAGGACAAGATGTATAGCCATACTAAACTACACAAAACAATTAACTTGCAGTTTTGAAAGATACACCAAGACAACTACATCAGACCATCGTGTAGTAAGAGGAAAAAATACTAGAAAAGTCAAAGAACTACAGGAAAGCAAATAAGAAAATCTTGAGTATAAATTGTATAGATCAAAGGCAAGCAGGAAGCTAGACTTTTTTTCAGATTTTTGACTAAAAAGGAAACATTAAGCCAGAAGTATTTCTTTCTTGAAACATAACAATTTGATTCCGTACTCGAATCAAGTTCAGGACTTTTTGTACTTATGCCTCCCAAGGCCCAAAAATCTATTGTCCACATAGTGAGGCTTTTCCCCACTGTTGTGCATAATCACAGATTGTTCCTGTATGGAACTCTGGCTTTAAGCATATGAGTACTTGCTATGCCCACGGTATGCATCTTTCTCTCCTAAGGATGAATAACCAAGGTCCTGTCTGCATGTTAACTTGCATTTGTAACCCCTACAGCAATGACTGAGACCTCAGTATTTGGTTTGTAGTTGTCTCACCCTCTAGTGGCAGAGAGGCCTTAGTTCTCACGGATTAGGAAATAGGATAAATTTTTTGCTTTCTAGTCAACTATGCTGTGTTGTCTATTTACAGCAAGCTGATAAAAAGCTGAAATTGTGGGATTTTTTTTATAAGGCAGCAGATCATTGTCTTCAATATATGTCCATCACTTCTAATGGAGCAATACTAAATATGCTGACCTGCAGGCACTGAAATAATTAAAAAGGTGCTAACGAAGTGTGGTTGTGTATTCCTCAAGTTATGAGATATGACTGCTATTAAAGCCTTCCTATACCACCACAATTAGTAGTAGTATTATGCTACTGCCTGAAGACTTACAGAGATGGAATCTCCGTTTTCCTCTAAAGGCAGATTCCCTATTAAATTTTCATTTAAATACAGAAGACAGACACCATCTTATTTTGATCCTTAAGACGTAAAAGCATAAAGCAAAGTTTTTATGAAAATAGAATGCTGGCCAGATTACATAAAAATTTAATACATTTCATATCCTGCTTTTGGAAAAAAAAAAGAGTTTTGAGCAACTTTGGCTCCCACAGAAATTTATCTGGTACTTTAGAGGATAAGACCCTTTGAAACAGAATTAATTCAACCATGAATCGTTTAACTTGTTGATAGTTTTGTTATTGCTATTTGGTACGTACAGTTGGACCAGAACAGTAACAGAAAAGGCTTCATTCTTCGCAAAGAAAATATGTGACATTGCCAATACTTACCCAGACACAGCCATTGACTGAGTGGAGAACTCTGGAGATACTAATCCACTAGAAATTAGTTCCAAATGCAATTTGTTTTATTAAGAAGAAAGGCCTTTGGCCATATCTTAGAGGAGAATGTGTAAAGTACAAAACCATAGGGAGCAGTGGCTTACTTACCACTAGCTCATTTGTTAAAACAGATTTACTGGTCTTAAAAAGTTTTTAAAAATCATAATTCTCAATTAAAAACATCATGTGGCTGGCAATCAGATAAAGTTCTACCGTGTCACATGAAGCTGTGATTTTTCAATTGATTAGTAATAAGTATAGATTATGGTGCATCATTCTAATTGCCCACATTCCCCACTACAATGTTTCATTTTCTTACACTGTGGCCTCTTGCAATTTGACCAGACTTGGGCCAATTGAACTTTTTTCCCCATGCCAATACAAGATAAATATTTCTGAAAATTAGGGTACAGAAAGCTACTGTATTTTTGCTACATCCTACTGGATGCTACAAAAATCCTACTGGCATTTTAAATGAGAAACTCTCCTAGTAGAGCACAGAAGATTTTGTATTTATGGGACTGTGAAGCATCCAGAAGAAGCATGAAGCCTTAATGATTGCTCCAAATACTTACATCATTGAGCAACTACAAAGGAATGGGAGCAACATTAAGATTCACTAAATCCAGAAAGCCTAAGTTGCAGAATTAGGATGAAAAATGTGTTTAGCAGTCACACAGCTACCATGCCAATACTACTATTTTAATTTCAAGCATGCAGTAACATTTTTACAAGAATACTGACACATATTTGCACTGTTATTTTGTAGTTATAGTGATCAACATGGTCTTCAGAAAGACTTCTGGAGAAAGCACACCTTCAGAGAGAATAGCTGACAGTCCAATGCATGAGATTTAGGCTCCAGAGTGAATCTGTCTTTTTTGGCTACAAAGTCTGAGTTTCACCTGTTGCCACACAGCTGGATGAATCTGAAATTGTGCAGCCTCACTGTCACACCCTATGATCTGGGGTGCAAATGCTGCCTTGGGTACAGCTAGTTCACTTAACCCACTGCCCTACTCATTGAATACTTTCTCAATTTTCTTATGTAGTTTAAAAGTGTATAATAAAAGTGTTTTGTTTTATGTTTCCTCACTTATAGTTCTCAAAGCATAGATAATGGAAAACAGATGACATTAACACATATGAGCAAGCTATATATATATATAAATATAAGAAGTAGCTTTCAGAAAAGAGATTGAATTCTTGTGAGTGGGATGGGTTCAATTACACCAGGCTTTGATCCTGTTCACAATTCCAGTGTGAGTTCAGGCAAAACTTCACTGAAGTGATACAGTTACAGGTAAAGGTGAAATAAGAAAAAATGTTTCAAGACTCGGAGCTGCAGCAGAACAGCTCTGAGGAAAGAAGATGCTATTAATTAGATGGTCGAGTACATCTGTTGTACCTGTGTACCAGACTACCACCCTTATTTACTGCAGAGTCTACAAAGCTAGTATTCCAGTTGTGTAAACAAGTCCGTTAGGAAACAATAGCTCAGTATCAATGCACAGGGAACAAAGCATAAAACACTCCAATAATTTTGTTTATGCGTTACATTTATCATCATACTAAGCACTTATAAGAAACTTTAGATTCCTATTTCCCAGTGCTGTAGACTGGATTTCACTTTCATTAATGCCACTTAACGATAATAGACATACTGCAGCAGCAGCAGCACAGAAATACCTCCATGCAGGATCAGTAGGAGTACTGCTGCCACTCATTGCTCTTAAGGGCAATACAGACACCTGGTTAATGCCTGTTGCACTCTCTTTGACAGGCTGCTGAACTTGAGGGTTGCTGCAAACCACATTGATTAATTCTAGTCATTTGCTCCATGTGTTTAATGGTAAACACTCACCTGTGATCCTATTTCCCTGAAAGGATGTAGTACAAAATCAGGGCACTGAATGAGGATCACAGAGACTCTGCAGTTTGGAATCTATAGGTCTGCTTGTCTTGAAAGTTGTTCAAGTGTAATCATTGCCTTAACTTGATTAAAGACAGGAGTGGCACTGGTATATATAAGGTCACAGTTAGCTGACATTCATCACAAAGGAATTTGCACACTGGACAACACTATCTTCTAAGGAGCCAAGACCATGGACTCCAGTTCATTACATGCTATTGTTTGAGTTTAAATGTACAGCACATAGCACTTCCTTCTGGGCAAGACAGGTATTTAACTGTTCCATTCTCCTATTGCTACTCTCTGTTTTTATATTAAATAATAGAGGACCAAAGTTTACCTTGGGTTAGTGTCAGACTAAGTCTGCAGAGTATTCATCCCACACATTCTGAATTTCATCTGTACATCTCTGCAAACAGAACGTTAAACAATGATATCATATATGCCCATACCAGTATTCTGCCTTCTGACATTAGTAACTGGTCAGTTTTCCAGTGTTATTCAGGGGGGAGATAACACCAGCTTTCTGGAGGATCTGAAAAGAAACTTCTCTGAACAGGACTGTCATTAGTACTACAGGTGAAGAACCACCCTAGGACATACTCCCCTATTAGCCAGAGAGGAAATGGCAGCCTCCATTCTGACACATCAGCATCAGCACTGAGCAAGGGAGCAGCGATGCAGATAGTGGCATATGTTCCCACCACTGCTTTTGCTCCTGCTGCATTTTATAGTCAGAGCCACTTGACAGTCACCACACAAGGGGGTTTATGCTCTGGGCAAACTGTTATCCTGCCGGGGTCACCATTTGTCACTGCATGCATAAGGGAGAACAGGGTTTTAAATGCTGTTAGCATGGCTTTGAAGGCATTGTTGGACTCTTCTTCCCTTTCAGGCTTCAGGTTGCCTGAATGTTTTTACTGAAAGGGAAGGGTGATGAAGCCACTCTCACTTGTGAGCAAGAAAATCAGGATAAAAAATAGAAATATTGGCTTGAGTTTGAAACAACTTTTTTCCACAGCTTTCTAAAAGCTGCCCAGGATGGTTCTTGATAAACCTCTTCAAGGTTCAGACACAAACTGAAAACCCCAATGCTTTGTATTTATACATTGCAGTAAAAGCTGAAGTCTGGGCATGTTTTATTGCTATCTCTGTCTCTCACATAACTATTTTAAAGTGTGCTGAATATTAAGTACCATAATTTGGAAACATAGGAGAAATAACATCTGTTGTAACCTGGTATATCAAAAGCGGGCCTTTACATTCCATGCCAGTCATCAAATTAATAACATATGTGCAGAATATATTTCATATATGGCAGTGACTTATTTGCAAAATATTCAGACTATAGTTTCATCCTCTGACCATTTGTACTCTTGACCATTAATCCGACTGGTCCTGTTAGTTCTAATGCTAATTCCTAAGCAAAAATAAGTAACTAACAACAAACAAGGCAAAATTCAGCAGCTGTAGAGATATTCCACTAGTACTCTACTAACATACCTGAAAATCTTTAAAGTCTTTTAGAAGGAAACAGACTTGGTATAAATTATACATTAAATTCTGATTTTATAGGTGTATGCCTCCAGTTAAGGCCAGTACTGCAGATAATTCCATTTAATTCATTTCAGTGGTATCACACGGGATGAGGAAGTTAAAGACACACAAAAACATTTCCACAACCAGGATCATAGCATATGGATGCAAGTTGAAAGTAGAAAGAAGAGCTTAAATTAGTTTTTCTTGTCAGGGTTCTGCTGCCCATGAGCATTACGGTGTGTTGGGTGGAACAGCACAGGCCAGCAGCCTCGCAGAGTTCCATCACAAGTCAGGCTCAGCGCACATAAACGTGAGTGTGTGTCTTTTCACCTAACAGCTCTGAAGCCAGAGCACATTTGCTGTGGTAGAGATTTGATCCCTTCCTCCAGGATCCCCAGACCTACACCTTCCCCTCCCACAAAGCGGTTTCAGGCTGTGGGAAGGTGGGATGAAAACAGGAGGGGAGGTGCCTGCAGGACCCGTGGAAGCCACCACCTCTTGGACAGCCAACACAAGCTCCCCAGGGCCCAGGCCCAGCCTGCGTGTGGCTGACCCAGCACAATGCCAGGGAAGGCAGCACAAAGGGAGACCAGCACCTCAAGGGCCAGGACCTTGTTTCAGCTTTTATTTTCTAAGCAACTTTAACAGGCATCCCTAACTCTGTGCTGGGGAGAGGATGGAAGAACCGCAGCTGCAAAACGGAGCCATGAAGGAAAAAAGTCACCCAAATGATTTCCTTACCAAAAGCTCCCCTTGCCCACAGGTCCACAGACAGCCTAGGCCACAGAGCTGGGCCACACAGCCACTCTGCTGCAGGCAGGCTGCAGGCACGAGCCTCAGCCCCCTCAGGCCTGAGCTGAAATGGTGCCCCGGGCCTGGGCCGTGAGGGCCGGGGTGGGGCTCCCCAGGGCCCGCCAGTGCCCTCAGCCCAGCGGGCTGTTGGCTGCTGCCACACAGGCCACGTAAGCCCAAGAATTAATAAAAGGGATAAAAGCTGGTTTGGGAAGCAGCCAGGAAGGAGGTACGTTGGGCCGAAGGGTTGTACCCAGTGAAGGGTGTGGTATGACAACGGCAAGGTGTGCTGGTCTGTGCCGTCCTGCACGGATGGGCGTTACGTGGGCAAAAACGACACCGAGGAAACACGAGGGTTCACAGGTACTGGGAAAAAAGGAACTGGAAGATTCAGCTTGCTTGAAGTAAGACTTTTTGTAATGAAATGTTATTTAATTTAAGGACAAAATTCTTCAGAGGCTGAAGAAAGAGGCCTTTGGAACCTCATTATTGGAGAGCGTGCTTTCAAAAAATGGGTTTCCCTGTTACAGTTCTCCTCTAAAAACAAATAAAGAAACAAAAAAACACAAACCTCTGGACATTTTTAGAATTGTTCTGAACTGAATCTGAGTTCTGTAAAATTGTTTTTCGCAGATGTTATGCATTACTTCATTCTTCAGTTTTGCTGAAGACCAGAAAGCCTAATAGCCCATTAAAATGACAAAATCGAGGAAATGTAGTCAAAAAGCTCCAGATTTTACCAGAATTCAACAGTCCGTTCTGGAAATATGTCACATCTAGACAGTTTGAATAGATTCAAGGTTCATACTTTTGAGTTTCTTCAGTTTTAGTCTGTGCTGTTATAATACAAATTCCTTAGCTCATTGTTTCCCTTATTATTTATTTGCTATATGCAGCAGTCTCACAGATTCAAAAAGATCTCAGGATCTGGATATTATTTATAAAAGATCTGAGCACTCCAAGTCATACTGTCTTCTAATGCTACTGGTTTAGGGGTCAAACATGATTTGGAGAGCTTCTCAATTTGGGTCCGTCCACAAGAACAGCAGTGGTCTAAAACTGGTGCTTTGAACACCAATTACTATGTATTTAGTGTCATGTTAGTGCTCTGTTACAGGTTAAATAGAAGAAGTGGATTCACTCAGAAGAATTCTAGCATTGCTGATGTAGAAAGCACTCCTGGGCAAATAAACTATTTATAACAGTTTGTAATGAACAGCAGCAGCTCTAACCTACTAATTTGCTCCAGCTAGATTCACAAAAAATATATCTGTCCAAGGGTTTGATTATTAAAAAAAGTTTTGACAAAATGGGGTAGGAAATTACTTCAGCTTGCCTATGTAACTTTATATACAAGAAGCAAGGCGTAAAGTAGAAAACAAGCAGTGGTTTCTTTAAGACCGATACTCAGAGCGTCAGTGCAGCAGCGTTTTAGATCAGATGTGGTAGCGACACATAAAAGATGCACAATCCCATTCATGTACTTTACAGTGTCCATTTAGCTTTCTTTTCTGTAGCCCACTTTTTCTTATAAAGTCAAAAAATACTGTGCTGGACAGCCAGAAAACAAAATGAGGAGTATTGTCTAACACTTGTGCCTACAGCCTGAGCAGTGATTATGCAAGTATCTTTACAGATGAAAAAGATCCACCTCTAAGCTGCCGAGATGGTTATTTTCTAAACTTATCTTACTTATGCCTACTGACACTACATGCGTGGCTCCTTGTTGTGATGGGATATGCATTTGTGTGGTAAAGTTAATTATCCTCCATGTTTAAACAGAAATCAAGAGCCTGTATCTGTTTATGTCTTAAGATATAATAGTAATCAGAGCTCTCAACTTTTCTGATGTTGCTTTTTTTTTTTTTAACTGATTTTAAGATATTGGGCAACGTTTTGTTAATTTGCTAGATAATTATTCCTGAAAAATTCTTGTTACAGGTTGTTCTCTATTGCATCTCAGTTGTGGGATCAAGATGCATGCGACTGCAGCAAGCTACTTGGTCTTTTTCTCTCAGGTAAGTCCAATTCCTCAAGGAAAATGATGAAATAAGGATTCATAGGATGATAAACAAAAAACTAGCACATCTCTCCCAGTAACTGCTTGTATTTGCAGTCTGATAACCATTTCTTACCCTGTTTCCCTTATTATTTATTTGCTATATGCAGCAGTCTCACGGATTCAAAACACTGTTTTGAACTTTCTGAGTTCAGACTCAGAAATCTATACTGAAGTGTGTAACTGAAGGGCAAAAGGGAAGCATAGCTAACTTCTATTTTCTAGCAGTAAAAAAATTATTGACAGTATTTTTATACTCTGTTAAAGCCCAATTTGAAAAGAGCGCAAACTGGAAAATAACACTTATTTTTTTCAAGCTACATCAGTCCTTCAGTCTAGCCCTCTGCTCCTGGCAGTAGGGAATACCAGAAATTTCAAAGGATCCTTGCTCGCAATCCTGTTTCCAAAAACAGAGTCACGCTTGAGCCAGAAATGAGTGCAGCTAAAAAGCCATTATTTCTAATATTAATCATAGTAGTTAAAATTAGAATTGAATATACATTTTATATTTGTTATGATAAAATCAATTTGAGGAGGGGAATACTCTTACAGTAACATGCAAGCCATTAATTCAATAATTGTAATAGATTTGTTTTTCTAGATATTACACGAAAAGCTGGTAAAATAATCAGACACTTAGACGTTTCAAGTATTATGGTTTTTTGGTCCAAATTGATAAAAGGGAAAAAACAAGACCAAAGTATGAATTTGTAACATTAAAACTACACTGGAAAAAAATGTTTACCATAGAGGAGTATCAAAACAAAAATTATGACAACTGCCTTTTGTGAAACGTGTAAGCATGGAGAGTTGCTTCCCATGGGTTTGAATGACTTAAATAAATATGAAAGTACTGGTTATCTGAAGGCAAGACAAGGATATGTATATAGGTATGTGTCGAGATAAGTCTATGTCAAGTGAGAAGCGCAGAAGAATTGTTCAACATTGCAGAATAACTGAATAAAGTCTCCGACACTATAGTAGCTTCTGGAAATTCCGGTAGTATAATTTCTGTCCTGTATTTGGGTGAAGGAGGAAAAAATATTTTTAAGTCAATTTAATGCATGTGCCAGGTGCTTAGATTAGCAGCTCTGAAGAATGAAGTCCAGAGCACAGAGCAGTGTGGCTGTCCTATATATTCTGTCTCATTCTGAAAGTTATGCTTTCTTTAGAGAAAAGAGAGTAATTTAACCTCCATGTTCATTCAGCTCCTGGCTCAAAGCCCACAGTATCAGAGAGAGAATATACACCAATTTCAGTGGGCTGTGGTGTCAGCCTTCTGTCATTTGACCTGGTCCTGCAAGACGTTTCTCTGGTGAGTAATTCTGAGTATGATGTTGTAGAACGGCACAATTTGTATTCTTTTTCAAGAGCAGGAGTGCAAAGAAACGCTGTGTCTAGATGTGGATATGTATCCACTAGAAAGACCCCCAACACATTTCTCACTCGTGACAATCCTGAAAACGTAAATTTGTCTTGCATTCTCCCAAATCTTGTCTGAAATGACTCCTTCCTTTTGTTCGCATATAATGCTGCCCTTTCAACATGTCTTAACATGGAGAGACTCTCTTAACATGGGAGACAGTTCTTTATCTTTCAAAAAATTTGGATTGGCCAATGCTACGAGTCAGATCAATCAGAGGACTATGTGCAGGACTATTTCCCAACAAAGAACAGTGTTAAGAAAAATCAAACCTTAATGTCTCTAACCAGACATGGAGAAATAAAATTGTCCTGGGTTTGCTTTAATCAGTGGTGATTTTACCATTGACTTCAGTGGAGCTAGTATTTCACCAGGAGTATTTAATTATTTTATTTTTCTAATTTAAATCAGGTGAAAAAAAGCAGCACACAGACGATAATTTAGACTAGAAATATGTCTGTAAGTATTAAATCAGGGGAAGAAGGAACCTAACTTATTAATGTAGTGATTTACAAAAGAAAAATTACAATACATCATAGTTTTTTCTCTTGGCCCTAAACACCACCAAGTTCTTTACTGATTTGAGTAATTAATGTCTGTAATATTTTCGTATGTACAACAGGGGGAAACCACATTCTGGCTGTGACATGAATAATTGCTTTCCTACATTTACTTACTTTCTGCAATAATAAATACGCATAAGGCTCGGTTTAAGAATTTCACAATATACTTAAATTTCTCATCAAGCTGATTTGAATTAAGTCCACCATGCTAACCTTTTTCAATAGAACTTTACAAGGTACTATAAAACTGTTGTTTAAACATTGCTTCCCATAATTGCCACCAATAAATGATACCTTTTTATTGCCATTAGAACACTCTTGGTTACCAGTTTCCAGAGATTGCTGTGGTAATCTGTACGTAACTTTGTGTTATACTGTTAATAATTGTATGGTTTTCTTTTTAGAATTCAGAAACTGGAAAGGTTTAAAAAAACATGCAAAATGCTGAGGATACACGTAAGTGAAATATTTAATGTCCATCATTCATAAAAGTTACATTGTTTACATAGGGTTCATTAGTATATAATAAAAATGTCATCTTAATGAAAGATTTTCTGGCAAGTCTTTTATATGTTAATTTGTTTAACATATGCTTTGGCTATACAGCTAAATAGGAATATATTTTAAAAAATCTTTCTGCAAATAGTTGCTTAACAGTTACAAAACCTCATTATAAGAATTGGTTACTGTTACACTTGCTCGTTGGCTTGTAAAAATCATCTGTGATCTGGACTGGGAATCTTAGGACCAACTTGTTGTAGCATACTTGCTCATTGCATAGTGACCATGTAAACAGCTCAGGGATCCACAAATTACATCCTTGAACTCTATAAGTCTTTAAGGGTTTACTTACTGTACTGTTTATGTTTTCTTATATTGATGAAGAATTTGGGGATTGGTTTATTGTTGATGATGATGGGATTTTTTTAAAAAGCATGTCAGTTGTATACAAGAAGTTAAAAAAATTAAAAAGGTAACACCAAAGGAAATAATTTTACACTGTGCAACAATATTGCTACCTCATTCTTTTGATTTCATTTATATCTAACATATTGGAACTGCGCTGTACTGCTTCTTTCCAAAAGAAAAGTTTAAATTAGTTGGAACAATTAGCTATGTGTTTACATAAAGTTAACTATGTTTGCATCAAATAAAATGTTTATTAATGAAAGCTATTATACAAGAAACATCAAAGAGAAATTCATCATACAGAAATGTACACTATATGTGACAGATGGAAAAGTGCATGCAGATTTGTCTCTTTTTTTAAAAAAAAAAAAGGAATTCAGAAACAATAGTACTAAAGTTACTGGGTTTTGATTCCTATGGTCTCGAATGAGTGGAAAGTTCTCTTTGAATTTACAAAAATCCATTTAACAGATATGACTAGTACACATTAGCAAGCAAGTGGAATGAATGCACTCAGATTTTATTTTACAAGTACTTGTGCTTGACAAATGTGATTTTTTTTTTTAAGAAAAGTTTTCTTCGAATATGGGCTGGGTAGATTGCTGCCAGGTTGCTCTGGTTTTATACATAGTTTCTCTAAATTTGTTTTAAATACCACACAATTTGTTGAAACCTTCAGTTCTGTTAATTAGACACCATAAAATAACATATGTTTTGTTAACATTCAGGAAATGACATCAAGTCTTTTATTTTTATTTTTTGGCTCAATAAATTTTTAAATGTATGATTATCATAACCTAATATTGTCTTTGTCTTCACTGCAGTGGATTTCCGATCAAACTTTTCCCCTTCTTTTAATACTTTAGGGAATTTTCAAACGTCGGGATGTTTGGCTGTAATGCCCCATGATTTGTTCTCCCTGAAAGAAATCATAGTGACAATTTATTAAACTACAGAGCAACCTGGCTTTTCGGGGTCTGCAATTCTATTTTGTGTTCAATATACCTAGCATTAAATCTTGATTCATTTCATCATATTATTTAGGTTATATTTGTCATGCAATTCCCTTAGCTGCTAGTTTTCTGGCTTTTTTAGAAGTCTAAGACAGGGTTTCAATATCAAATCAGTGGGGCATTACTTTGCATGTTCAAAAAAAGAGGTTAAAAGGCTAAGATCTAAATTGCACCAGCAGTAGCATACACATTGAATATGAAGAAACTGAAAACTATGAAGGAACCGTATTTTAAAATATTGAAAAGGCCGTGTTTCCGTGTTTAATACCAATTGTTCACAGGTACCGTAAAAGCAAAGAGACGCACAGGTACATGTAGACTTTAAATAAAAAAAAAAAAATTAAAAAAACAAAACAAAACGAACTGATTGGAAATAAAACTCTTTAGATTCAAAATGGTTTATTCACACAAATTTAATAGGATATATCACAATTGTTTGGTCCATAAATATTTAGGGGAAATAGTTTCTATACAATGCATTTATCAATAAACAAAGAAACATGGACAATTTTGCTAGACCACTTACTGTACTATAAACACGAAGCTCAATATATAAGGTTATTGGATTTATCAACTATATCTGAAAGAGTGCACAACTGCTTTCTATGACATGTTTGTCCCCTCTAACAGGATACACCATAAAAAGAGTTTCAGAAATAAGAGGTAAAACAGTACAAAACTAGTGAGGTGTCAAAAGGGCTTAAAACAGTTAATTTAACAAACAACACATATATCCTGATTTTTCACAAACTTACTCCCAAGGTATATCATAAGGCACATAGTAGAACTGAGTTTTAATTAGTCTACTTAATAAAGTAGATCTCTAGTACCATATATTGTTCTGTCAAAGAACAAAATTTATAAGTATCAATATTTTTACCTGTAAAAGTGTATTAATAAAGATCTCAGCCTTACCAAGGTCGTTTGGTCTGGTTAGTGGTAAATGCCCATAAGGTAATAGAAATAGGAAAAGTCAAGATTTAATATCCGTAGAAGATGATAACCATACTTGCTAAATATATAATGGCAAACACACCTTTCTTCTATTACAGTGTTAACATCTCTTCCATCATCTTTTTTAAAAATAAGCTACTTTTCTGTGCTAATTTTCTAAAAACCCTGAGCAAAAATTACAATAATGCACTTTAATGTGGGCAGTGAACTGTCAATATGTAACCACACATTTATACAGCCAAAAAGGACACCTTTAAAATATATTAAATAGCCACTCTGAACACCAAAAAAGAGATTTGATGGTGTCTAAAAAGTGGGGTATATGTGCAAAGTTATTCTTAACAATCCACTAAAAGCAAGACATAGATCTTGACTGTTTTTTGTTCAGTTTTGTTTCTGAGACTCTCCACAATCTAATTGGTGTTCCACTACAATAAAAGGATACAAATGAACATTCACCACTGCCCAGACCATTCAGACTTTTAGCTTAAATAAAATTTAAAAAAGAAAGATCACTATTGTAAACTAAGAAATGTATTCAGATCAGCATCCACAAGGCTTCTGAGTTTATCTGCTTTAAAATTATTCACTGCCAGTTCCCATTTTTGTAAGAATTTTTGCTAACATTTTTTTCCTTTATACAAATTTAAAAAGTTAAAGAATATATTAAGAGATATCAATGAACTAAAGATTTTAAGTTCATGTGTTAAACAAAGTGTCTGATACAATCTCAGGAAACATCTAAAGTAATTCAAAATAGTAATGAATAAATTGTAGTGAAATCGTTTCCCTTAAACATCTTAATAAATCATATTTTGCTTATTTCCATTTTCACTGAAAAAAAAGTATGATTTATCAAAAACTCATTTTCACAGTACACATGCGTACATCTTTTTGGAAATTATTTTTGTGCTCACTAAAGTAGCTGGACAACCTCCTGTTTGCTTTAATGGTATGGCATCAAGGCCATGTAGCAAACAGCACTTATTTTTCTTTATCCCGAATCACAGCTGCTTGACAGACAAAAATGAAAAACCCTCCCTATGTGATATTTCAGATCAGTAGGACTCCTCACTCAAGTTTGTTATTCTGCTGTTATTACTTTAATAATATCCTTATATGAATGAGCTTATTCTGGAGGGTGGTTTCCAGATCTGGCCTCCTTAACGTACAGGACACAAATTTGGAGACCAACAGCCCGATCCTGCTATCCTCACCCACAGGCACTCCCATCACTGGGTTTCCCTCTCCAAGCCCTCCATCCAGGCACAGCTTTCAGTGGCGGCCAAGGATGTCCTAGCTGGATGAAGAACTGGCAGAGGAGCGTTTAGCTATCCCAGTGAGACTCCCCAGTGCTCGGGGAGGATCAGGCTTGTGTCTAATGCATTAGCAAAAAGCACTGGCACTTCCGCTCTATTTCAATGATTGGTATAATTCAATTTGTATTTAATTTTTCAACGTTTAAAAAGTAAGTCATAGAAAACTTTTCAAAAATAAAATTAATTTTGGGGTTCTTAAGTACTATAGGTGAACATACAATCCTGAAGCAGCATTATTTTAGCTATAATTAAACTGATTTTGATCTAGTTATCAAGGAGGGGAAAAGACTCAAGAATCTTCTCTTTTTTGTAGTAGTAGTAATCATTTTTTTCAAGGATCTGGAAATAAGTAACATACAATTTTAAGAGGCACTTATTAGAATGATTCATAACCCTCTCTTCAGTTATTTGATGAATTTTAAAAAACTGAGAACAATTTAACAACAATAAACGTTCATTTATTATAGCAACATATTACTTCAAACTCATTTGCCAAGTGGCTGCAGATGCTACACATCAAGCTGTTTATTTTCCCAAATATTTTGTGGGTTTGTTTTTTTTTAAAAAAAAGGCTTGAAAATAATAAAAATAATAATTATTATAATAATAATAATAAAGAAGAAGAGTAAGAATAAAAAAAAAAAAAAACCAAAAAAAAAGAAATGTTAGAAAAGGTTCGTTAAGGTAGTTTGTGAGGGGCTCCCGGATTCGTGGCTGTCCAAGTTAGAGGTCACTGATGTCACTACAGTGATAGTGGGATTGGTCAGGTCTGTTAAAGTGGTCGCAGTGCCGGGTGGAGTGAGTGCGCCGCTGTCTGCTGAGGGCGGTGCCGGAAGTGAGGTGCCATCAGCTTTATCGACACCCCCATTCTCCTGCCGCAAAAGGTTCCTTCTGAATTTGGCTCTTGCGTTTTGGAACCAAACCTGCAAACCAATCCCAATTGATTTCTTTACCGATGCTTGTTTTGTTTTGATTATTTTTGTCTTTGTTCTTGCTTTTAAGTCTTTTTTTGACGTTTGTTTTTGTGTGGCAAATTGCCCAAGTCACTCTACGGCTTCACTTGCTACTGGTGGTACTGACTCCTTCACAGGTGGGACCCTGTGTGCACGGCCCAGTGCTACAGGTGCTCACTGGAACATTGCAGCCCAGTGTGCAGACCTCACAGAGCAACTTTGAGAAAAATCTGCTCACTCACTCACCAAGGAAAGCAACTTTCCTGATGGCCATGTAGTGTGTTCTTGAGTTGGGTACATTTGAGGTCAAGACATGATAAAGACTGAGGCAAAGGGTGAATGAGCAGATTTTTGCCAAGGCTGAAAGTTTGCCTTGATCATTTTAAAAGACTGAAGAGAAAGGAGGGGTAATTACACCATCCCTATCATACAGATTGTTGGTATGGGTCACCTAGTCTTTCTGTTCTGCAGGGTTCACTGAAAATGTTCTAGGTGACATGTAACACAGACAAGGAATTGCCTTTAATAGATTCTCCTTCCACTCAATTGCTGTCCTTCTTTGGCACTCTGCATACAATACACACCTCGCTTTAACTTCACTGAGCTAGCACACAGCGTATAGAGATTTTTTAATGTAATTTGCTAGGCTGACCTTCACTGGGAAGTGACTTTTTACTCTGTAGGCCCTTAATGATACCAATTGTCAAACAGCCATTGAGAGAGGGAGCCAGCTGGTCCCAGAGGATCTTACTGGTCAAAGCCTGCTTCCTAACATATCAGGGGATCTACTCACAGAGGGGCCACATCAGCTACTTCAGGGGAGCCCAAAGGCTTCACCCAGTGTGTATAAAATTAGTAGATTTGCTACCTCTACCTGTAATAAGATTACCACAGAGACTACAGACCCCAGAATATCTACTGGGCTGGTAGTCTCTGTAGAAGGTTTCCTCATGTTGAGGATGCAACTAATTACCGATCACATTTTAGTATTTGTTGCCTTGGAGTGGTAGGGCACTCCTGCCATGCAGTACCATACCCCACTGCACACCCACTAGGGACACACCCAGCAGAAGTATTTCTATGTAAATCTACTATGGTTACATATAAGGGAAATGCTATTGAGTGGCAGGGGCAGGGGAAAATGCTGTCAAGCCTGTAATGTGGCTTCTTACCTGCAGAACTCTCTTGGTCAGGCCTGTTTTCTGGGCAAGCTGCTTGAGGTCCTTGGCATCTGGGTTGTGGTTGATAGCAAAGTAGGACTTCATGGTGCGAAGCTGGTGGTGTTTGAAGGAGGTGCGCATGCGCTTTGTCTTTTGGGATGGGGGATAAGGCTGCTGGTCTCTGTCCAGGTGATCTGCCTCATTCTCATTACAACCTATTCAATAAACAAAAGAAAACAAGGAGTTAATGGCCATGCATCATGTAGGATAAATGAATCAAGGTAAAAATCTTGAGTCTCATACTGTTAAGCAAGGAAAGGAAGGGAGGGAGGGAGGGAGGGAGGGAGGGAGGGAGGGAGGGAGGGATGGCACAAGGATAAGTACAAATGTGGTAATAAATGAGTCAAGAAAGACCCAGAAGATGACCTTTTCCTATTCTTAAAACACACTATGTCCCCTGGGCCTGTACCTACTAAAGGCAGACTTAGAAAGTTCCCTCTCCTTTGGCATTTATTTTCAAACAAGTCTTTTCCCTGTGGTGATGGTTTTGCTTTGGGCGTCCAAAGAGTCATTTGAAATCTCATTCAGATTTTGAAATCTCGCTCATTGAAACACTCTTATCTTGAGAGAAGAATAAAGGTCAAACCAGCATTTGGAATGTTGCTGAGCTTTTCCCCCAAATCACAAGCATCTATAAAAAGAGATGTACAGCAGGAAAGTTTGTTATGACAGTCCATCAAGAAAGCATAAAATCTGGAGGTTTTTACTGATAAAATAAATGCTTTTGGACTCTGTCTGGGAGTTTATATGAACTGCTGAAAGACCTTCATTCTGTAAAATATGACACATCAAGGCTTGATTCAGTCCCTCAATCTCCCCCAATCAGCAGTAGCATTTAGTTCTAGTGATTTCGAATACTTAGATAAACAACCAACTAGTGGCTCAGAACTTTAACAGTTTCCATGCTTTCCCTCATTCAGCATTTTCAAAGTGTCTGTGAAAGGTGAATTTCTTTCAGATTACACTTTCACGGGTGTGAATTGTACACAAGAGTTGCAGCTGTTCACAGGGACCATGGCATCATTACTTCATATTGGGAAAAATAATGACAATATTGGGGGGGGGGGGGGGGGGGCGGGAAGACATTTATATTTTTCATATCAGCTTAAAATAAAAGGGTTACCAATTTATAGAATCTCATTTTATAAAGATAGCTCAGTCACACAGGAGAAAACTGATGGTGTCATCATAGCAGGGAATATTAATTAAAGAACAGCTAATTAAAAATGTTTCAGACACTCTGTAAACTAAACCAAGTTTCATTAATTGCTCATCTGAATTTTTGAACTGCTTTCCAATAGTTACTGGATTATTTACTAGGCGTAGTTGACCCCTATTTCGCAAAAAAAAAAAAAAAAAAAAAAAGAAAAGAAAAGCAAGAGAGTGAGGAGGAGAAAGAGGGAAAGCACACAATACAGAGAGATGGGTGTTGACAGTGCTAAAAACAGGCAAAGCAACTTGAAACCAGGAGAAAATAAAAAGCCTTCTTGAAGGTGTTTTCTCTTTTGAATTTTAAGACAAGTCAACACGCACAGATGCTGGTAAGACAACACTTTGACAGAAAATCAGGTGAATATTTAATTATAGCTAGATTTGCTTCTAGCCTTGGTAAGAAGTCTATCTGCACTTTCAAACAAAGTAAGCTGACACTTCTGAAAATACCAGGGGTTGAAAGTTGCCTTAAAAACAATTTCAGAGCAGATTTGGATTGCATTTACTATTTGTTTTCAAAAGCAATCACACTGCCTTCAGTCAAACTACGTGGGCTGTAACTTATGAGCTGACATAAATCAAGGTACCAGAATTCAGTCCTCAGGTTTTACTTCAGAGTTGCAAGCTGTTTGTGCCATTTTCCTGGGGTCGCTCGGGTTTACAGCAGCACCACAAAGTTGCTCGGGCTCCTCTGTCCTGCTTACTGCCTTTGGTTTTGTGATCTACTTTTTGTCTGCAATCTACTTTATTTTGGTCCAAGCATCCTCAGACAATCCTAGTTTATACAATTATTAGCTCACTCTCTATTTTACGTGGGTGAAACAGCGTTATATGGTTTGGCCACCTCATAGACCAGAGTTTTACAGCATCGCCTGGAGAACTAAAGGGAAGCAAAAAATTGGGCAAGACCTTCTTGCTCATTTCTTTGCAGTGGGACTGGGGGGCTGTTTAGTTTTGCTTTGGAAAGAACCAGAACAGTTTGCTTTTTATTGCCAAGAATTCTTCAAGTGAACTCTTCATAGATTTTCACACACGCACGCACGTACATGTAATGAAATAAAGTAAACAGCTCTTTGAGCAACAGCTGTGTAAAATATTTTCCTAGGGAAATCTTCTTCACCATCTCATTTCTATATCCTGTGGGCTGTAAGTCAACACAATTTCCCTCAAAATACATTTTAATTCTATGATATAAGAGGTAATATAGAGAAAGCCTTGAATGTTTTAAGTACTTCAGAATAGTTTCTTCCATTTTTCACATTAATTCCAGACAGCTCACAAGTATGAATGGCTTTTACCTCATAACATTTTGAGTTATTTATTGTTGTGTTTCCACTTTACAACCGAGGAGCTGAGAAATAGAAATTAAACTACTAAACAAAATACAGAATAGAAAAGTTGTTGTAGATCCGGCAGCAGAATCTGATTTTCCATTCTGGCCCTGTGCTCAGCTCCCCTGAAACGAAATGTGCGCACAGATCTAAGCCAGGTACTGTCGGGTCGCTTGTGAATACCCATAATTTTATGCTCAGCTGGAGAAGTTTTTAGCTTAAGCAGAGTTTGGGAACTGTTTTGTTTCTAAGGTCGGATTCGTTTTCCAGAGTGGCTTGCCATATCGTTGTGGACACCCTAGGGTATGACTGTTTCGGTGGGATACCGCCTTGGTTTACCGGGGGTGTTATATTCGTCGTTCTCACCCAACACCGAGTGACAGGAGTAAACTTTTGCTGTAACTTAGGAGTTGCCTGTTCAGAGGCGGAGCGCTGCCTCCCTGCTTGGCTGTGCTTTAGCGCAGGCAGGGGATGCGCGGGTCAGGGCTGCGCCTCTGCCCTCAGGTCTCCTGTGCGAGCCGGGGAGGCCCCGGGCAGCCCGGGGCCGGAGGGGAGAACCGCGCCGCGGCGCCAGCTCCGCGCACCCCGCCGGTGATGGGCCGCGCTGGGCGTGTCGCGCCGCGGCTGCCCACCGTGCGAGAGCGCAGCACGGACCGCGGCGAACGCCCGGGAGAAGGGCCCGCCTGCGGGCTGGGTTATGGGGTCGTGCTCCAGATCCCACCCGTGTCCCGCCTCTCCCTCTGAAGGCGGCAGTAGTGTATCCAACGTTTAATTTGCTGGGGACTGGTGGCCCTTTGTAAATGATTACGTGCAAGAGCCGTTACTGAATCACCGGGTAGGGAACGAAAAACGCACGTAGGAAAGTGGCTGCCAATTATTTAGAGATTTTTTTTTTTCGAGAAGCGATTTCATCTCCTGCAGCTCGTTTCGTTTTCCTCCCCCTGGGTCTGGAGCGCAGTGGGTCAACGGGCTGGAGTCGCTTGCGCCGGATGCACAGTTTGGCTGCAAACTGTATTTTCTCGAGACCATGTGTCCCCCTGGACATTGCTAGATAATAGTTTTTAAAAATGGAATAAAATAAATGACAGCCCTAACAGATCAATTTCTCATCCACCTAGCCTGGGTCCAAAGTATTATATTCGAGCGTTCGTTGGGTTTGTTTGGTTTTGTTTTTCGTCTCCGTTGCCCGGAGAATTCTGTGAGATTTCAATGCAGCGAGCTGTATTTTCATACCAGGTAGTGCTTGGTAATCTCATCTGGGGTTAGTGGTACATTTTATCGGCCCCGTTGTTGTAAAGAAGGAGAGTTTTGAGACTAGCACACAAAAACTGTGACGGCGCTGGTAAATAATGTCTCTCTTGAGTCCTGACCTGAAGTTTAAGGGGTGTTTTATCATATCTACAACTTTTCATCTTACCCTAATCTCTGGTTCTAATTCTAAGGACAAATTGTCCCTAGAAAGATTTCCGTTTAGCGAGCTGGAGAATTGGGGTGGCGGTGCGCGGATCAGGGATAGCGCGGACCAAGGGGAGGGTGTACGGGAATCCAACGTTCGAAGCTGGGACTGAATGAATCCTGGCTGCGCTACAGGTTCCGTTTTCTTTAGGAGCTTTCAGGGTTGATTGGAAACCGCTCCATAGCCAGGGATTCCAATGTCATCTTCAATTAACAAGGAACAATTAGCGCAGTGATTACCCCGGCTCCAAGGTCTACGCATCAGAGGAGATGAAATAGGCTTGCAGAGCTACCCAGTTCCCACTAAAGCCCGTTTCACAAGCAGCCCCAGAGGAGGTGCCGGGGGAGGGTTGGAGGGGGTTTGCGGGGGGGCGGTGGAGGGTTACTTATGAATCTCAATGTCGGGGGGTTGAACGTGGGCGGAGGGGAGAGCTCCGGGCCGAAAGCGGTGCGCGGTTATCGACGCGCGGTTATCGACCCGCGTTTGTTGGAAGGGCAGGCCCTGACCCCTGTCCCGGCTCCCCGGCGGGGCTCCGTCGCTGCCCAGGCCGGAGCCCTGGGGCCGGAGCCCCTGCTCCCTGCCCTGGCCGGAACGGCTGCCCACTTCACAGGGAAACACCTTGCACCACTCTTGCTTCCAGCACCCTTCTTTCCTCGTTACCATTCATGGGGAAATTAAGGTGTGCTAAAATAATTTTGGGAGTCGGTGGCTTGTCAGTTCGGATTTACCCTTACTTTCTTCCTCCGTCTAATGAAACGCTGCTTAAACTGCGTGATCATACCTGAAATTCCTTTACCTCCGGCTCCTAACACTCAGTGTTTAGTCACGGTTTGGGTACTTAAGTGACTAGAGTTAGAGAAGAAATTTAATAGCGGGCACACTTGTTTCTTTCCTACCACAAAGAGCAGAAAACATTCTCCTTAATTGTGTTTGTTAGGGCTTAGTTACCGGGAACATTTATTCGTTGGCCTCTTGTGCACTTTGATCGTTTATGTGCCAGTAAAACAGGATTATTTACCTGAAGAATTAATTACTTTAAATTTAATATCTATATTGATTTATGTGCATACTGCATTGGCATTGTAGGAGGCATATAACTTTTTTTGGTATCCGTTTGGTTACTTCTGATTTGAGCTCTAACTGGTGAAGTGCTTTTTGCTAATAAAATACAAATAATTATAATAGCATCTCTCTGGTTCCTATAGAGGAAGAACGCTGTAGGTTAGGGGCTGGGATTTTTTTTTTTTTCCTTTTCCATTTTTTTTTTTTTCATCTTTACCCTGGGAAATGGCTAAGTTTGGGTGTTTGACATTAATAGGCCAAGACAGCCTTTGAGGAGGGCTGCTGTTAGCTTTCCTGCAAATGCTCCAACCCTCAGAGGGCTGTTTGTTTGATTTTCCAATGGTTAAGCAAGATTTGGCCTGGCTGAGTTATTCGCGCACTGCCTAGCTGAGGGGAAGCCCGAGAACACTCTTCTCGGAGGAGCGGGAGGGAGGTTCGGCATGTGTTTCCCACCTGAGTTGTAGCTGACGATGTCCACTCCCAAGGCAGGGCTCTTTCGTTTCCTGGGCCTCCCCTTCTGGACTGTGCCCGTGCCATTGAAGTAAGGCAGGGCCAGTCCTCCGCTCTTGGCAGCCAGCTCGGTGTAGCTCAGCTGAGGGGGATATTCTCCTTGCAAAAGGGACTCGAAGTGGGCCCTGCAGTAAACCAGGCTGTCCTTCATGCCAAAGTGATCCCCTGTGGTCAGAGTCTTGTTGCAGGTGGTGCAGGTGAAGCAGCTCAGGTGATAAACCGACTCTCTGGCTCTCATGACCATTTCAGAGGCTGAGATCCCAAGGTGGCAGCGGGCACATCTCTGCACGGAGAACCTTCTGAAGGAAACAGAGAAGTGGGCATCAACTAGAAAGGTAAAGGCACACCTTGTGCTCCAGTGCCGCCCACCTTCCCTCCCGTCCACGGGAGGTCGGCAGGGAACTGTCCCCGCAGGGTCGCGCCCTCCCCGGCCCCAGGACGGCCCTTTCGGCCCCTGCCCCGCCTGGCGTCACTGCTCCGGCTTGTCGGAAACACCGGGCAGACGGCACTGGGTTCCCAGGGTGAACTTCTTGTGCTTTCTGCCAGGCTGACCTGTTCGCTTAGGACTTTTGCAAAAGCCCTCCCGCTGCCCGTGCGCTTGAAGAAAGGCGGGTTGGGGGGAGGGATCAGTCTCCTCTCTCCTGGCATCCCTGTAAAGACGAGAAGGGCCGAGGGGAGCTGAACCCCGGGAAAGCTGATAGTGCCCGCTCCGGGGCCCGGCTGCCTGACACCCTCCGCGGGACAGCCACGGGGCTGGACAGGGGGCAGTGGGCTCCTGCTCGCCGCCCCTCCCGCCGCGCCGGCCCCGGGGCCCGCTCTCCGGCCCCCGGAGAAACCGGCAAGCCACGGGCAGAGGGAAACTTTTGTTGCGTCTTAAGCTGGTGTTTACGGAGCGAAACCGCAGAGCCGCGGCAGACCCGCGGGCTTCTCCTTCGCCTGTTTGTGCACCGCCACACACGCTCAGTCGGCATGTCCCCTGTCCGCCCGTTCCGTTTTAAAACGTGCAAGACTTTTCGGAGGGGACACGTCTGCAGGATTAAGAATTCGCTGACTGCAAAAAGCTACCTTTAAAGCCCAGCTGGAGAAAAGAGCGTTTCGATTCTTATTGCCATGTGAAGGGATGTGCTTTTGAACCCACGGGGACTGATTGCTGTACCTGTAGTAATCCTCCTTGCAGTAAATACTGCCGTCCTTGGCAAAGCAGGTGAGTTCTGACTCCAAAGCCAGTTTACATTCACAGCATTTAAGACACCTGAGGTGCCATTGTTTGTCAACAGCCAGCAGGTAATATCTGTCTGAGATCTTCCCTCCACAACCAGCACACAAAGCAGGCTTCTCGGGGCTCATTGGGGGCATGTTCTGCAAAACAACCACACCACAGGGGATGAGACAAGGGGGAAAGGCAGGCAGGCAGTCCAGGCTGGGGACGGGGTCCTGCGCAGGGCCCGGGCTTGTACAAAGAGACTGCTCTCTGCAACCAAACTCGGCTCCCGGAGGGAAGTTTGAGGGGCGACCTGGACCATCCCCGCTAGAAAAGTATTTACCGCGATTCAGCGTTCGTGTTTATCCCATTAAGCCTCTCCGAACGACCTAACGTCATTTCAGCATGTGAAAGCAACGGATTAGGCCTCAGTAAGAAAAACAGAGCCCGTTGTTTTCTGAGGTCCCGAAGTTGAATACCGTAGCTTCCCCGTTACTTTGGCGTTTAAATCTTAGCACGGCATTTTACAGTAGGAAAATCCTATATTGCTGCGCCAAAAGTTTACGGCAGAGGGTGCAGACTTGTACCGATTTTCCGGTCAATTTTCACTCGTGCTTAAACCAGCCAAACCCCGTCTCTAAAGAAAACCAGGCCGTTTAAAACATAAGTCAGAGAGAGGAGACAGGTGAATGGTGTAAAGGGCAGTGAGCGGGACCGCTCACCTCCCCGGCCTGGGACATGGACAGAAAGGTGGCACAGACTGGTTTCAGCTAAAACTATCATCTTCTTCTCAGCAAACTTCTGCTCGTTCCCGTTAATCTGCTCCCCACGAGGAGTGTCGCTCGGGACAAAGGGAGACGGGGGGACGGCGGAGACAAAAGCTCGGCCGAGAAACTTAGGGCAGCGGTTACTGCTAAACTAACAGGGGGGCAAAATCCCGAACATCTTGTTCTAAAGTCGCAACTGTTTTAAAGTGGCAACTCCGCATTCACTTTCCAATCTGAAGTTGTGCTCCACGCCCCCATTTCTTTTCTTTTCTTTTCTTTTTCAGCAATTGAAAAGGCGAGTTGGATCTACATTGCAAATCCTCATATGAAAAAGCGGGAGTTTGTTTAAGAGACGGGGGGAAGGACCCGATGGCTCAAAGCCTTAAAGCAGTTTTTCAGGCCGTTACTTTGTGTGCGGAGCCTTATGCGCCGCCGGCGGAAGCCCTACAAGTTGGAGAAAGGGAGATCTCGCTTTGCACAGCGTGACGCTCGGTTTCTCCACCACCCGTCCGTGCAGTTATGAAGACTTTGGTCCTTTGACTAAGAAAAGAGATGTTACTGCTAAGCAAAGTAGTCGGCGGGCATAACAATCAGAGAGAGGGGTGCCTCTTTGTATCAATCCTACACTTCAGACCAAAAATGGTTATGAAAAGTAAGCGGTCGCGGTTTGCGGTTTAATTTAGGAGGTGCCAGGAGTTGGGGGGGAAAAAAAAAAAGTAAAGTACACCTCAGAAACTCCAGCTGCAGCCCGGCTCGGCCGGGGCAGAGCGGCTGCAGCGAGCCGAGCTTCGCTGTAAGAACTGGAAAACTGTCCCTGTTACGATTTAAAACGTTTCCCCCCGTTGCTCCTGAGAGCACACGCAACTACATCGATTGGACAAGCGTATAACCGAGCCTGGCTAGCACAGTACCCAGCATTACGGGTGGGTTTACAGGGAGCATCAGAAGGGTTTCGGCAAGCAAGGGGTGGCAGGGAAGGGGCAGGGAGAAGCAGCGTCTTTCTCTTCCCCAAAGCCAGGGTCTGTCCCGGTGCGGCTCCATGCTTGCAGGGATTCCCTTTCAAAGAGTGCCAGCTCCTTTCTTACCGTTTCTCGGCCGTTCATCTGTCCCCCTTTGGTCAGGCGGGACTCGGTCTTGGATCGCCTCTCCATCTCCTCCATGATTCCTTGGATATGGCCTCCGGAGATCCCGTGGAAAAGCATGGCTGGGGGACGGAAAGGACAAGTATTTTCTTCTGCTCTGCACCCCACTATTTCCATATACAGACCCCAGAGTCTTTAGATCATCCAAAATGTTTACACCGAGGTACACAGCGCAGGGAGGGAGGTTGCAATAGGAGCTTCTCTTTGCACAAGCACCGAGGGCTTCCTGAAGATGTGCAGAAAACAAACAAGGGGGAGAAAATTTAATAATAATTAATTTTAAAAATAAAATAATAAAAGCGAGCTAAAGGATCTGTTACTGTTCTGGAGAGCTGGGGCTCCTTACTGGAGAGACTTGGACCTGGGGCAGTAGAATCGGTCAGGAAAGGATATAGTTTTGAATACAAAGAAAGCAAAAAGAAGTGCTATTTTCAGCAGTCCCTGGTTGCTTTAAAGTTCCCAGTGCCTGTAGGTTGGATTTGGGACTGCTGCTTTCCGGAGCTCTGTCCAATTTGTTAAGAGACTAAAGCCAGCCCATTTTTGATAATTTAGTAGGAGGAGTTCTCTCCCTTGAGCTGCCACTGATTTTTATTCAGACAACAAAGACCTGTCATACTCCTCTCAACCCCTAGTGATAGGCAAGCAGTGACAAACATTACAGTCGGGGCTGTGGGTGGGGTGGGGCTTATTACCTCCCCCAAACACGGAGTCCCGGGAGTTGGCGGCAACGGCGCCTGGCGAGGGGCAGGGTGGCCCGGGGGCCCCCCTCCCCCCCGGGGCCGCGCCGCTCCGCGCCGGGGGAGGCTCCGTTCCGCGGCCCCTTGGGCTGGCACCACCGCTCCTGGCTCCGCTGCAGGAAGGGGAGCGGGAGGAGAAGCGCCGTTGTGGGGCAGCCGAGGCGGAACGGAGCGCCCAGACCGGTCGCCGCGCCCCAGGCCCGGGCGGCCGCGGAAGGGATGGTTAGGCGGGACGGCGGGAGGGAGCTTCGGAGGCAGGAGGGCACAGCGTCGTCCGCCCACGTCCCGGGCGGATCGAGCGCTTAACCGGGGCTCGACGCGTCCTGCTGCCGCCGGGGAGCATCAGCCCCGCGGGACCCCGCCTGCACCCTCAGTGGGACCTCGGCACCCTGCGCGGGCAGCCTGCGGGGCCAGCCCTGGCAGCCGGCGGGGTCGGCAGGCGCGGGGCGGTCCGGGGACGCCCTCGGGGTCTCTCTCCCCTCGTCCGCTCCCCGGCTGCGGGCTGCGAGCGATCATTGTGTGTAGGGGACTGGGCGATGCATTCCTTCCCGGCTAATCTCTCTCTCTCTCTCTGTGCTCCCCCTCCCCTCCTCTTCCCTTTTTCCTACTTACTTTTCACACCACTCTTCCTTGCCTTTCCCTGGAACAGCTGCTGGCTGTTTCCTGACACCTCGATCCCTACTGAAGGATCTTCCTGGCGGCAGTTCTGCACTCCCTGCTCCCTGGGGGACGCTCCACACCAAACCCGAGCGCGTCTAGTGAAAGAAGTACCCCAGCCCCCACTTCCTTTCCAAAGCATCCCAGAGACATCCTCAGGGGCTCCTCGAGTCACCTCTTCCATGTAACCCAAGATTCAAGCGGCCAGTTTCCTCCCTTCTCTTTCCCCCTAAGTAGCTAAAATTAATGTTATTTGCAGATTGAATGTTGCTACATTCCTCCGAGTGCCAGAATACAGCTCATAAAACAAAATTTCACACAAAGATGAAGTCAATCAAGTGAAATAAGCCGGGATTTTTTTTCACTGTTGGCACACTAGACCCTGGACAGCAGGGCTGCTATTTACTGTAAGTAATGTAATTAGCCCTTTTGGACGGAAATCAATGTGTTGTATGTGTGTGTGTGTGTGTTTTAATAAGAGAGTAATAGCTATAAAACCGACGAGACTCAAAGGGGTAGGGAATCTCCCTTAAAGCGGGTAGATACCTCCACAAGCCGTAGTCTTCTGCAGAGCACTCCCGATCTGGGGGGGGAAAAAAAAATCTGTGTTTGGGGAAGGAGGAGGGAGAGAGAGGCTTTCCTTGGAGAAAACAAGTCAATTAGCACAACAAGCCATCAGGAAAAAATAAACAAGGTGATTCAATCCGGGATACGGGAGCTGTTTGCTCGGGATCCCCGACTGCTCCGGGAGACGGGCGAAGTTGCTCCCCTCTCACGCCAAGCCCCGCCGGGGCAGCGGGAGCTCCGCCGGCGGCACACGCGGGGCTGAGCAGCCCGGCGAGCCCCGCGGCGGAGACGGCGGCTTTGCCGAGAGCCTTGAAGCCGCCCGGGGAGGGCGGGAGCCCCCGCGGGGACTCGGAAGGAGGCGGCCGCGCTCCGGGGCTGGGGGGCGAGTGGGATGGTAACCCCTCTGCGAGAGTGTTTGCTCCCCTCACCCTGCGCCCACGACCTGCCAGAGGCTTGCGCTCGCCTGGTGTGGGAGTTGCAGTGGCTGCTGTTGACAGAAGTGAAAAAAATCTCACCAAGAGACGAGTTTATTTCCAGTAGTTGCAATACAATCTTTCCACTCTACTGGCACGTTCGGGGTTTGGGGTTTTTTCCCTTTGAGCGAAATGTTCCTTTATTCCCGTCCAGATATTTTGTAACTCACCCTGCCTCAGTTTCGAGTTGCGGCTCCTCGCTTGGAAGTGGCCCGCGTTTCCCACGGCGCCCGTGTTACCAGAGACACCCCCGCGTGTGCCAGACAGGGACCCCCGCGTGTGCCAGGCAGCGACACCCGCCGAAACGCGCCCGCCGGCTCTGCGCGGCCCGAGCCGTCCCGGCGGCCCCCCTCGGAAGGGCCACCGCCGCCTCGCCGTGACCGTGTCTCTGCCGGGCTGAGGACGGTCAAACTCATCGCGCCCGCTGGGAGCCGGGAGAGGAGGGGGTTGGGGGGAACCCCCGGGGGGGCTCTGGGCCCAGCTCCCTCCGGGCGGCTGAGGTGCGGATGCTGAACCCCCCAAGCGGGCTGTGTCCCCGCCTCGGGTGCTCCGGATGCGGGCACCGCTCCCCTCTCCTCCGCTTGTCTGACATTTGCTGTCTTGGGTTCACCGAAATCCTGTCTGCAGGTGCAGTGTCAAAGCGTCGGTCCAAGCCAGAGACACCAAAAATATTGTTCGTTAAATTCCCATCTCTACCTTAGCTCGACGGCGCCGTTAGGAGTAATTGGGCAGACTCATAACAAAACTCAGAAATGACTAAACCTCCTCCGGTTGGGCACGCTTAATTAATTAGAGGGTCATTTCTTTCTGCTCCATCAGGTACGGTTAAGGATATGCTACTAGCTACTGCTGCTCCAGTAAAGGAGGCCAAGGGTTTCCAAGGCGTTTTCTGATTAACATCCTAATGTTGGCAGACCACTTCTTACCTAAAGGGACACTGAAAGTTTGTTGCTAGCATCAAACGTGACTTCTCCGTTTCCAAAAGGCCTGTAGGACATCAAGGTAAATCTATTTCAATGTTCCTGAGATCCCATTCCTCGCTGCAAATGGGAGCTCCGCTGCTCCAAGGCAGGCTGGTAGCGGGAGGATGCCATTATAGCGCGAGGGTCCCTATACAGTTTTGCTGGTTTGCTTGGGGAGGGGAGAGAAAAGCTCACAAAGAACACGACAGGGAATCTAAAATCCAAATCTGCCCGTTTATCCCTTTTGAATCCATCTGCATTAGCACTTCGCCTCTGAACGTAGTTTCTCATTGCAGGGCGCTTTTATCTCCTTTCGCCGCAGCATTTTGGGAAGGAGATCTGATGTGCGATATTCAGAATATTTTAGAAACGTGACAGGCGCTCTCAGGCTGTAAGGCCTTTGCCGGACTCCCCAAGCTCTCGGGGGTGAGGGGGAACGCATCGCTGTCGAGATTGCCACAGGTAAAAGGCTTGCCCGCGTCGCCACAGCCCAAAGCCGGCCGCAGCCCGCCCGAAGACGGCCCGCACCTTGGCTGTAGCCCCGGCCCGGAGCTGTCCGGGCGCTCGCCGGAGCCATTTCCACCTTCCTAATTAGCATGTGCCCTGGACAGATTTCAGCGTGCGGTCACTGGGATCCGCTTTGCTATAGAGCCCTTATTCTTCCTGGCCACGGGCTACAATCTAAAGCCTATTACAGCGTGAACGATCTTGTGTTTAGTTCTGAGGATTTAGGACAACGTCTACATGCAAATTAATAATTGACCAACAATAATTAGAAGAAGGGGGGGGGGCTATTCAGGCGGGGGTGGGGGTGGGAAGGGGTGGAGAGGAGGGGTAGCTCCTTAGGCAGAAATGGTTTGGATTTAGTCCATCCTAGATGAGGCCATTCACGTCCCGGCTGCAGGCGCAGGGCACTGCCCGGAGCACGGCGCCGGGTCAGCCGCCCCCCGCCGCTCAAGGGCAGCAAAACTTCACACCGTCTCCGTCAGGTACCTGAACTTTTCAAGACACTTCCAGTTTAATCATTTCCAGAAATTTAAAGCGCGTAGTAATAACAGCAACGGGATTACGATCCTGTTGCCTGCGAGTCGAGTGGTTAAAGCCAGCTCTATTTTTAAATCCTAAAGCTATTTTCTGCTCTACGAGCTTGTGGTGCCATTGAAGAACAGCCTCATTTCTTTGTGAAGTCCGCGGCTGGTGGAAGCAATCTAGACTCAAAGAAGGAAAATCTGAATAGAGTTACATCTCTCGGCGGTGGCATCAATGTATCTAATATCCTTTTCAGCATTTAAATGGATTGCGGTTTGTTTTGGTTTTTTTTTAAAGTCCGTCATTGTTTAAAATTCCACTTTGGTGTCAGAAACAATATATTTTACCATTACCATCCCTCTCCTGCCTCGAGTCCTCTCGAGTGTACCGTAGACCAACTTTCGGACTGTGGTGTTCGGGAAATGGAGACAGCCGATGTACGGCAGCCCGCACTCGGACACCAGCCCCGCTCCTCCCGAGCCGGGCTGCGCGGTGGCTGGCGAGGCGAGCGACGCCAGCGCAGGGCGTCTTTAACCGTCAACGTTATCGAACTGAAAACCCCAAACCTCCAACGTGATTGTACCTCCCGGTAATCTGAAAACATGAAAATCAAGCCACGCTTTCATTTGCCTAGGAGGTGGTATTTAAATAAACAATTAGGTTCTTTGCATCCTAATCCCGGACACATATCTCCATAGCCAAGCGCTGTGACTGACCACGAACAAGTGCTCGACCACAAGCAAGTGATCATACAGCCAGAGGAGAGCAGGAGAGGCAGAATATTGTCTAACACGAAACTGTTCACCAAGGACCTCAGCATTGTTAGCTTGTTAGATGTCTAATATTAACTGTAACCGTACTTGCACTCCGGTTGTAATTAAGCCATTGGAAATGATCTTATTTTGCTGCTTTTGAAAAGGTCTCCCTTACGGTCTACATTCATAGGCAGGTGAAAGGAGACATTCAATTAAAAAAAAAAAAAAAAAGAAGAAGAAAAAGAAAAATATTTTTTAAAAAGAAAAAAGACCCACAGGCGCTCCCCCCCCCCCCCCTTCTATTGAGTTGAACAGCTCTGTCTTCCCAGGCTGCTATTTTTCTAGATTAAAACACAGATGCACCAAATGTTGTCTGGGAATACACCTGGGGAAACGACCATTCTGTGTTGTTTAAAAAAAACCCCAGAACACCACGCCAAAGAAACACCCCGCAAATGACATCCGTGAGGTCTAAATAGCTGCATTGCTAGCAAAGACTCACGCAGGAGCTTACCTTGAGACCTTAGAAGCTTCTTCCAAAATCGTACCGTCCTTAATGAGTGATGAGGGATGGGTTTTGGATGGAGAAGAGACGCAATGATCTAGCCAGTAGATGGAGGTTGTTCCTTGTTCCTAGCAGAGGATCCCTATGTTAATTAAAATAAACAAGCTGCTTGGTGGAAAGATTTTTTTCCCCCCTCTCCCCCCCTCTCTCCCCAGCCCCCCCCCCCCCCAGCCTCTAATACAGAATTGACGTGAATTTCTAACCTGTGACCTCTCACCAACATACACTTATACCTGCCTTTTATTTTCTGTTTGCTTCGAAGTATTTTCCAAAACAAAATAATTAAATAAATAAGAATGCATTAAAGCAAAAATAAATCCCACCTCTTAATTTTGGCTGGTTTGCTGGATTTTCTTGATTAGCTGTCTCAGCTCCTCAGTAATCAGGTGAGGTGTTAATGGGGAGCTGGTTGTAAATAAAACTAATAAAGCAAAGAACATATTAGGAAATTAAAAAAAGGCGAAAACTGAGAGGCTGCTAAAAATATTGTAGCGAGCTGAGCGTTTCCCCATCATGTCGTTTATTTCGTTCTGTGCTCATTCACAGCTGAGTAGCAAACCCCGTGTTGTTGCCATCTCTCCACATTTTTTTTTTTTCAAATTGCACTGAACCAGCCATGGACTGCATCAACCCTTCCCACTTTCATAAAAAGCCTCTCAAATGGAGTCGCTAAACAGCAAACTTCAGCCTGATCTGATGTGATATGATATACGGATTCACGGAGCAACCTCGCTTTGCCAAACCCGATGAAACTGTGAGTTGTCATGCAATACTACGCAGTCAAACCTGGGATAATTGTAAAAGTGAACCCAATTTAACCCATTAGAATAAAATCAGATGCCAAGATGAATCGGAATCATTGCTTCTTGGGTGACAGTACTGATGACAATTGATCCACCGACTCAAAACAATAGAAAAATATAGGGTCGGGAGTCATTTCTCGCACTCGGAGTCTCCCTCGCCGTGGGGGTGATGCACGGAGCCGGCGGCGCGGCAGGAGCTGGCTCCCGGCCGGGCTCCGGAGCGGACTGCGGCCGCGCCTCTCCTTCGCTGCTGCGGAGCGGCACTGGCGGGAAGGGGCTTATTGCAAGGATCCTGTGGCTGGGGAGCAGTTTCTGGAGCGGGAACACGAGAGGACTTCTCCCTTTGGCTTTGTTTGCCTGTTTCTCCTAACTCCTGTGACAGTTTCAGTTCTTCTCCCCTGAGCCGTGTGACCCCTTAGGTCTACGTGGTCAGCTTGGTAATCTATTAAAAAAAAAAAAAAGGCAAAGAAAAAAAAAAGCAAAGAAGGGATGCTAATGACCTTCCTTGGAGTTTGGCAGGGAGCAGAGACCCGGTGGTGTGCGGAGGAGGCAGGGCTTTGCTCTCCGCCGAGGGACGCACCGGCGGGCCGAGGTCCAGCCGTGCGCCCCGGGGCAGGGCGGCCGGCTCTGCCAGCCGCCGGAGCTGCCGGCAGGAAGGGAGCTCGGCAGCAGCCGGGTGTCGCGGGGAGCCGCTCTCCCCGCCCCGGGCTTTGTCCTGGCTGGCGGGGGAGGCCCCCGCGGCCGCCTCGCGCCGCCCTCCCGCGGGCCAGGGCGTGGGGAGCCGGGGGCGCCGCGGCGGGCGCAGCGGCTTCGGGACCGCGGTCCCTGTGAACGTGGACGTGCGGCAAAGAGCGCATCCCACCTAACAGCAGCTCACCTGGAGAAAGCAGTCAGGGAGGTGTCGGGCGAGGGCGGCGGGGGCGGGGGTGGTGGTGAGTACTTCTGGCGAAGAACCGAGGTAGCTCCCCGCAGGAGGAGCGGGTTTGGGGCAGGTGGCCATGAGCTCTGAGCTCCCAGGGTTTACTTTGCCGGCTCCGGGGCCATGCCAGTCCGTCTTGCTCCCGTGGTCTGGGTGGCGAGAACTTTTAAAGCAGGGTTTTCAATAAAACCACTGGCGGGCAGGAAGTTTAAAGCCATCCCAGGGAAAAGCGGGAGCAGCCCTCGACCAGGATTAGCCGAACCCGTTAGACTGCGCTTGCCCTGGGAAGCGACTGACCACGCAGGGAGAGAAGTGCCCTCATGGGACTTACTCTCTTCTTGATCCCTCTGAGATAGCAACCGTCATCTCCGCCAAGGTACAATAAAAGAGTTATCATAATCACCACGGGTGTTACTGCTGCGACTTTGACGGAGGGTGCCTGGGCCTTGCCGGGGCGCTGGGCGAAGCCCAGCCTGGGCTGGCCGAGGCCCTGCACCGGCCCGGCTGGAAGGCACAGCCGACGGTGGCCGCAGCCGCGGGTTCTTCCCCGCTCCTCCGCTTACTCTCTAAAACGCCTAAAATGTTTTTTTTCCCCCAATTACTGGCGCTTTAATGGGAGCAGGAGGCAGAGGAATATGCAAGGCTTATAATAAGCCACCTGCTGCGTCGCGCCTAACTAATGTTGTGCTTTATTTCATCATCACTGCCGCGGCGGCGACATAACCGGACCTTGCATTACAAACTCCCCACCTAGTACGACAGCCGGGAGAGGAGGACCCCGCCACGCCGGCAGGGGAAGTGGTGGCTGGTGGCCGTTCAGGGACAGTGACCTATGCTCAGTTCGTGCGGATGGAACTCGGACCTCGCCGTCGGGCTGGGTTCAGCGCGCGGTTTCGGGGTGCTCACTGGATGCGTTCATAGCTCGCAGTGACCCCCCTCTCCATCTATTTGCATGCACATGCCAAGCTGTCTAAACAGCAGTAATAGCCTCGTACGTCAAACCACCATTTGTTAGCACAGCTATTCCGAGACATTTCAGATCCTGGGACTCAGTCTGTTCAATGTAGCTTCAACCTATTGACTTGCCAGACGAGATGTTCTTGTGGACCCCGTTGCTAAAACGATGAAAACAGACTTCAGCTCTAAACTGTGCTGCTCTCCCATCTGACGGATGTTAATACACAAACGAAATCCATTTGGATGTTTTTTGTTACCAGAAGGCTGCGCTGACGTTCAAATGATCTAAATCTTAGCATCTGGAAGCCTGTACAAGCATCTTTTTGGAATAGGTTTGAAGACATTTCGTTCAACCAAATCTGAGGAAGGATCAAAATGGGTCACCAAGCAACTAACAATAGTTCCCCGTCTAAATGAAACTGGCTCCTTCATTTGGAAGTACACGAATGAAAAAAAATGCCTTCCCATTTACCACAGCCCCTCCGGGTAACCCCACACCCTCCCACCCAAGGTTCATCTCGGAGCTGCTGCGTAGCATCGAGGTGTTCCCAAGACCACCGCCTGCAAGTTCCCCCGCTGGCAGAGTGCTCCGCGGGGAGCAGGGAGAGGAGACCAGTTTCATCTCAGAGGTATTCCCTGGGCTTGGGCTTCGTTTAGGAATTTCTGGGCGCAGCAATTCCTCGACACTGATATTATCCGAGAGCCATTCGATCTTAATGAAGATCTGCGGGAGAAGTGCGAGGCAATAAATACAATCGTATCGACATCAATAACTTTAGCAGGAAATAAAGGAGGACTTTCGTGTTAACGAAACAAAGACGAAGGAGCTCTTGGCAAGGTTGCCTCAAACAGCACCTCCTGGGTGCTCATGAATACCTGTCGTGTGCTTTACACTTCATAGTATGTTTGCAAACAGAATTCTTTTGTCTTTCAGAGGCTTTTACAAACTTGGGCACCAAACAGACCGACGTTCAATCAAATACAAAGAATTTAAATTATTCAGGAACCCAAGCCATTCTGTTCAGCCTTTCTTTCTCCCAACCCCCATCTCAGTACCGGGGATTTAACCTGGTAATGAGTGTGTCAGGGAGCCTCCTCAGGCCTTGTTCCATTGCGGCAGCATCATCTCCCGGGGCCGGGGGTGGCAGGCGGCCACGGCCGGAGACCCACAGCGGAACTGCCCGGCCCGGCCCGGCTCGGCTCGGCCCGGCCGCGGCTTCCCCTGCCTCCCCTCGGGAGGGCCCCGGGGCTGGGGCCGGATGCCGCGCTGGTGCTTAGGCATCCCCGAGCTCATGGCACGAAGCCGTCGTAGCATCCTCCAGAGCAGCCGGACGGGATGGGCTCACCCCAGGGGGAGGATTTCCCCGGGAACGCGGCGGGAGCGCTGCCGCCGCCCCGGGCACCGGCCTCTGCCTGGCTTCAGCGATGCTCACGGCACAAGCACAACCACACACCACATCAGCGCAACACACACCACAGCATAACTCCACACAGCAAAACACAGCGTCCTCCCTCTGTCCCAACAGCCGAAACTTCTGGGCGTACTACAATCACCAGCGATTCATCACGGTGCATACAAAAGCAGCGTTAAGTAAAACCGTGGGATTTTAATGACTGCATACGCTTGCTTAGATTCTTTTAGAGTGAGATTAATTGTGTTATGGGATTGTAACGCGTTACTTGTAGAGCAAAAGAAAGAAAAAGGAGGATCAGTAATGCGGCGCCTAAAACACACGTGCACATATGTTTCAGTTTGTGTTTTATTACAATTAAAATGCATTCACTGGGAGCCAGGATCAGGTACAGCAAATGCCAATATTCCGGCAGTGGAAGCCACAAATTGCTGATGGGCTTCGGTTTCGCAGCCTTTGTCGTGGAATGAAATACATTAATACTCGTACATTAAAAAAAAAAAAAAAAGCTGAAGCGCTTCTTTTTGGACTGGTCTTTCACGTTAACTTGCCCATATGGACACTGCAAAAGAAATAAAACAAGCCGTTATTGCATTACTCGGTAATCAGTATGGAGTAGCCCAACCCCGCTTATGGTTAACAAGAATTGTTAATGATATATAAATCATTTGATCTGTTGTGCCCTCCAGACTAAAAGGAAAATAATGGCAACCCCAAGCAAATGGTCCTAATTAGTGTCCAAGAAACCACTTCCTATATGTATCCTTCCAACTCATTCCAGTTCGACTGTCCAGAACAATCTTTTGTTCTTAAACTTCTTTATTTTGTGTGTAACTGCAAAAATGCTCTGCACACCGGGGCTCCCAAAATAGCTCATCCAAGGGTACAGCACAGCACCGGGAGCAGAAAGGAGGACGACGTGATCCCAGTCTCCAAGTGTCGCCTGTAAATATGTCCTGATGATCTGAAACTTTGTTTCCCCAAAGCCTTGCCTCCCGACAAGTCTCCTCAGAGAAGTACCAAAGGGGATTTCACCAAAAAAGCGAGTCTTGGCTGCCACTCAGACAGCAACACAAAAGGGAAAAGCTAAAAACGGACCCAGAACCAAGCCGTGTATATTCGAGGTCTCTATCACATGCTTTCACCCACTCTTTCCACCTCTTTAAAGCGTGATCTTTAAGGTAAATACACCGTGGGCATACCCGTATATACCACACTTGATGTGGTACCCAGGTGAGAACTCAGGCACCAACCAGAGGAGTAACAAGGGCTTGGCCGGTGGGTAATTGTGCCCTTGATCTTGCCTCCACAGAAAGCAACAAAGCTTCGCTCTTTGCTCCCACGGGAGGCCTGTTTCTTGAATGTACAAAATACAGTTATTTCTCATTAGCTGGAGTACTAGATCCTGATGCTTCCTGAAAATCACCCACCCTTCTACGGAATCCCACATCTTCTGTCACTTCTCCATCCTACTACAGAACATGATTCCTAAAGTTTTAAACGCAGTGCTGAAAAAACAACCAACCTTGGAGACAAAACCCATCTTGGTCCTATCATCCTGTTGTTGGTTTTTTTTGTTTGTTTTGTTTTTTAAATTAGGAAAGCTTGCTGGAAACAGACTTTCTGGCATTATGTTTCTTTTCCTAGACGTGACGGACTTGCCAAAGGGAGCAGAACTTCTATAAAATGACAGTCAATGCAATAAGTCCTGTGCCGTGATCTTCATGCTATTTCCAAGAGATAATGCTGCAATATTTTATTTTAACTTTAAGAAAATCCATCAACGACCTTCCCTGGACTTAAAACGTCCTTGACTCCTTCAACGTCACGCTAAAGCACAGAAGACGGATTGCCAACCCTTACGACCCAGCATAAATGGTTTTACAAAGTTACCGAGACAACACACAAGCTGATGCGGGAAGGCAAGGCTTCGTACTCACACGTCTGCACGCAGAGCCACCGCATTTACCTCTCTGCAAGTGGCAACTTCGGCGAGCACTACATAACCAGTAACTGGATCCACCGAGGTCTGCTGGCCAGCCTTAAAGCAAAAACAAACAACCTCAGCCCTGAGGAGTCTTCAGCTCTTTGAGGTTTCATATTGCAAGCGAGTTTGTTATTATCCTCTTATAACTGCTGAAATGAAACAGGCTTGCGTGGGGACTCCTGGTTAAATGCGTTTATAACGAAATCGCAGCCTGTTAGTCACAAAGACTTAGCACATCAATAGACGGGGAGAAGTTACGGAAGAGACTGTGGCGTATCTACAGCTACCGTTTCAAAGCAGCCACAGCTTCGCTGCTCCCCGCCCGTTCCCTCAGAGACACGGTACGCGGTGCCTACACCGCTCTGGGCGTTCGCTGCGGCGGGACGGTAACGGGCTGCCCGCCCCGGCGCGGCAGGGAGTAGCGTGCAGGGCCGAGCTGGCGGCTGCGGGCTGGTGCGGCAGCTTCACGGCAAGAGATCACTGAGCGTTTACACTCCTTTCACTTCGGACCTTTCCTCCCTTCCACACACCGCCTCCGCCCCCCCCCCCCCGCCCCATCTCCTCTTCCCTTTCCAAATTTCACCTCCTCGACTTTTACTTGTAAAACCCTTCGCGCAAAGCCCCGCAGCAGCAGTCGGTGCCCTCTGCCGCAGGACACCCCGGGGTTATCCAGCCCCGGGGCGGGGAGAGGAGGGGGATATGCCAAGAGCCGGGCCGGGGCGCTGCGGGGTTTCGGGGAGCGGGACCGGGAGCGCCGCGGGTGCGGAGTCATTTATCACATCTGCACGCCGCTGCCGGGCGATTATCAGGTCATTTCTTCCGTAATGCAAACCATGCACTCACGGTGCTGCGGGGGACTACCGCGCCGGCACCGCCACCGGCCCTTCCCGGCTGCGCCGCCGCCGCTGCTGGCCTTGTCGCTCCTCCGGAGGGAAGCAGCCTCGGCCACCGCTAGCAAGGACTCCCCTAGGCGGGGTATGCCAGACATAAGTGTCAGTGCAACCGTAATTTGTGTCTTTGTGCCCATGCGTTTTGACGCCACTTTAAATTACACAGTTCCGTAGTTTCTTTTCCCTTCTACCTACCTCCTTAACCTATTTCTTCTGGGAGTCCCATGCTGGGTTTCAGCACAATCTCAGGTTGCACATGGTGTTCCTCAGGAGACGCACGCATACCTTTCAGATCTGTTTCTCAAGCCTTCAGCCTCAGTCCCATTCCCGACCAGAATGTCTGTGATGAAGCATTTTTGGTTTCTCTGCTTCTCCGTCTTGACCCCACTGGATCAGTTTCACCACAGTCCGAAGCATGAGCGGAGAGGCTTGGCTCAGGAGCCGAGGTGGAACTGGAGCCTTGCTGCTGGGCTGTTTCACTTGGGCCCTTGTCCCCAAACTTTTTGCTAGTTGCCCTCATGGATTTTGTCCTTTTCCTCAAGTCATGACCTCAAGGTGACCCAGATCCCTTCTTGGTTCCTCTCCCGTTGCCTGTTCCAGGGTAGTGATCACCTCTTTACTCCTTTCATTTTCTTTATTTCCTTCCCAAACATGATGGCTCTCAGGGAACACAGCTGCTCATCAGATGTCCCTTTATTCTTCCTCCATGCTGAGTGTCGGTTCCTTGCCTCAGTTGAAGTCTTCTCTCTGTTCTCTCCCACTGAAGTCCAACCCTTGCTGGTTCTGTGTCTAAATCAGACATTTGCCTCTCCCACAAGCTCTAAGGCCAGCAGGGACTGTACACAGCACCAGAGAAAAGGCTTTCTTGTCACTGGTTCCAGACCCAGACAACCTGGGAAGACCCCAGAACAGTCCAGAAGACAAATTGCAGATAAAATCCTGCGTTACCCCGAATCTGAGTGTTTCCCAGTTGTCAGAGTATTTAGTGGCACATATTCAGCAGGTACAGCAGGATATCTGGGTGCGTGCAAGGCATGGTTTGTTACAGTTCATGACTTGGTCAGATTAGGATACATTTTCACTTATTTGGCAAAAGTTGCATTCCCAGCACGCAGAGCTCCTAGCACACTAGCACGCTATCTCCCTACCAAATACGTTGCTGCTCCAGAACAGCTTAAATTTGCTTAAAGTCATTGGAACTACTAACGTGAACACAACAAAATATCTTTTGCATAGCCTTATCTACTTAGATAAAAAAGAAAGGCTATATCTTTCTTGGCTAAAATTTTGCAAAATATTTAACCTAAAGCAACGAGGAGTCTGGAAAATAGGAGCTTAATTTTTAATAACGTACAGCTGAGAACAAGGGAGATGTAGGGCAGCTTTACAGATAGCAAGATACTGGCTCCACCTATGAATTTATGAAAAGCATATTGTTCAGCAGCAGTGAATAGCTCTAAATAATTCTCTTTAGGATTTAGTAACTGCATCAGACTGGTTTCAAACATTTAATTTTATTTATAAATTCATGTAATGTTCTGTGTGGTGCTTTATAGGATCCAAAAATATGTGCAAATATTGTGCCTAATCTGGAAGCTCATTTTCTTTCCTAGGACTGTCTTTATTTGTCTGATGTATGCATCATCCATCTACTTCATAATTCATATAAATACTCCTTATACCAGAGGTCACATTGCATAAAATTATTTCCTTAGCACTGACCTCTAGAAAAATAATGAAGGAAATCAGCACCTGAACAAATAATATAATATCAGTTCACCTGACATTTACATCTTCATTTACAAATGACTGTGCAGGTTCCCTTATGCTATCACTGATTTTGCCTTTAAGTACCCAGTGACCTCACTGATGTAAATCCTGATGGACTGCAATGGAAGAAGCAACCTGGCTCACTGATGCCGCAGCCCCAGAGCGTTCCTTTGGAAATCCTGCACCGAACTGGAACTTCAGCGCACACATCTAGCTCTTGAGAGCCATAGAGACACGGGCCCTCAACTAACTTAACATCTATATCTTTTATACAGTATCATTGGAATTTATTTGAAAAAAGTGGTATTGCAGGTATTGCAGCTGAGTTTGGATGAAGAAGAGAAGATGGAGAAGGCATCTGGTACAGGGAGTGTAGACGGAGTGTTGAATGACAACTACTAATTTTGTCTTTACAGATTGAGTTGGTGGTTTATGCAGTTTAGTAGTTCTGACCAGAGCAACAACTAGTGATTTAACAAAATCTGTATATACTAAAATGTCAAAAACTGAAGATACAGTGGTTTCCCAGCTGAGTAGCTTATTTTACAGGTGGATGAGTAATATATTTCAGTTAACTGAACGCAATAAAACTAGACTCATTTTTGCAGATGTTGGTCCCAGTTCCATAATCCTCGTAGGATTCAACTTCAGTAGCACTTTGACAAATTCTCATTTTTCAATGGGAAAAAAAAAAAAAAACTTTTCTAAAAATGAGGAGCCAGTTTTACTCATTTATTCCAAACCACCAGACCTCTACATTTTGAGAAAGTAAAAAAGGTTTGGCAGGTAAGGACTGTACTGGTCCATTTGTCCAGAAACATCTGCAGGTGTGAGCAAACGGCGTATTTCAGAGAGTAACTGGTAACTACATTGCTGATACAGAGCAGGGTTCGACTGAGCAGTGCTGACTGTGCTTGTTATGGACAGGAGGCCTCAAGCACAAGAAGGCAGAATGTTCCATCACAGGCTTTAGCCGCTCCTTCATAAAAATCACACGGAGGACAGTGCTTCAATAACGGTTTTAAATCAGGTTTAGTGATTGAAATCAATGTGGAATGTCACCAATAAGAATCTGAACTGTTATTTTAGCGGAAGACATTGCCAGAATTTATCGTCACGTGGCTGTATCTTCCATTAGGTTTGCATGGCTGCATATGATGAGATATTGTTTAGGGCATTGAAAAGGGTCCATAGAAAAGGTCGTAGTAGCTGTTGTATGTCTGGAGACTATTGGGCAGTGAACTTTCTGTTGCAGTCCACTGAGTCCTCCAAGATGATGGAATTTTTCAGGAGACTGTGTGGAATTGAATCTTAAAAAATGCTGACCTTCCTTAGATCTGTCACAGAACACGCTATCTTTACAACACATTTTGGGAGCAGTGGAAGTGTCGGAGTCAAGAAGAGTGTCCTCTGCATAGTCTCTGTTAGGGCATTATCATGGAAACACCTCTTCCTGCTTTGCCACTCGGTACCCTCCATACACAGCTGAGAAATTGTCATTTGTGAGAGCAGTAATGGTCCTGGGAAAGGTAAATTCTTTGAACTGTCAGCCCAGGATGCTGTTATTTCTCAGTGCTGGGTGGTACGGGTTATGCAGTGTTACGGGCTTTCCGTACATGTGACTTCTGAGCAGTAGTGCTGAACATTTTTACCTACTTTTCCTTGTGGTCCAGTTGCTTTCCCTCGTTTGGCTGCCCTTCCAATGCAGCAGTCCCTAAATAAGGACATGTTGACATGTTGCACATCATTCAGCCCTCTTCTCTGGATGTTAGGAGAGTTTTAACCCTGAGTAATCCTACAGCTTTGCAATTTACTTAGTAGAGCTTGTTCCTTTCTAGTGGCTGGCACTAATTCCTTCTGTATCTTTTCCTGTGTTCTGTGGAACACAAATCAGTATTTTTCAAATCATAGTTACAGACAGAAAACCATCTGTGACAGACATTTGGAGAATACGCAATGTATCTCATTAAGCATCTTTTAATAGACTCTGCTTTTTTTGGTGTGGACTAACCTTTCTTTGAAGAGAATAAGAAATGTCTATGAAATGTTTTCTAGTGAACCTTCTCATATTCTCAGCTGTCTATGCTGGATAATAGTCAGCTGTGAGCTTAGCAATTACACGTATTTTTAAATCCAGAAAGGGAAATAGCCTTTACCTTTCTATGTGCTGATATATTAAAAGCACATTATAATGCTAAATGTAGTATGACTACTTTTGGTAAAGAAGCTATGTTGGTACATGTCCTGTTGCATGGTGTGGTGCCATTGGGACATCTGAGCACAGTAACAAAGAAATTAATGAGCATACACTTGATTCATACCTTAGCTTCATTTAAGATTGACTATCTCTGCTACCATCTGACTCTGTTTCTCTCTTGTGTTCCTCACATCATCACTGCACTCTTAGCCAGAGAAAAAACAGGCAGTTACACATTATGAGAACCTGATGCTTGCTATGCTGCTTTACTTTATCCTGATGTAAGGCAATCTTAGCAAAAATAAGAGTCGGGTCTTGAGTATCATCTCAGGCCGTCTAACTATGCAGATATAAATCCTCTGCACATCTCTTCATGAAAGATAGACTGTCCAGTGCCTACAACACACTTTGAGGTCAGGAAACAGGGAAACGGGAGCAGTCTGAAATGCTCTTCTGTATCTGGGAGATCTCCAGGGTATGAGGAATTGTTGTGGTGTCATATTCTCCTTAGCAGTAAGAACCACTGTGATTTTTACAGCGAGCAAGCAAGAAAAGAAAAAGAGCATAATGGAGAGACTGCCATTAAATACATGATTACTCACTGCTGTGCCTTTTCCCTTTCCTTATTTTTTCTTGTGTTATGTAAGCTTATCTCCCTTGCCATTTAAATTAATGTACATTCATGGTATTTAACTGCTACAGGAAAATATAATTTTTAGATCAAACGTAGCTAATGAATCGGAAGCACTCGACCAACAGTTGGTGATTGCAGTAATTTGCTGTATGTATTGCACATGCAATCACCAACATACAAAATTACACTATCAATATCAACTAATTGAAATGCTGTATATGGTAGCATTTAATGTGAAAGGGCTGGTTTGCTTGTTAGCCTGTATTTTCCCCTATGGTTCATTGCTTTTTCTCTAGCACATATGGAAGGAGTCCATCGCAAGGACTAAGCATTAGCACTGCAAGAGCTTGGCAATCTTGTTTGTGTAAGGAATAATACCAGAGTGTAAAGGGCTCCACTTGAGAAGAATATCTCTTCCCTCTGCAAGTTGGATGAAGATTATGTTCTCTCACAGGGAAAAAAAAAAAAAGAGATCATAATCTTCTAAAACTATTTATTTAAGGATTGTAAATGAAAACACAAATTAAGTAGGTGGGAGCACTTGTAGAAGACTTAGAGTTATCACATAGTTTTAGGTCATAAAGGAAAAGATACAGCACTTCTAGGTTTCATAGTCTTTCCTAGACCAGAACAAATTAAGTTAATAATTTAATCTATTTGAAAAAATAAACTACAAATAAGCTTCAACTAGCATTGAACTTTTGTTCTCTTTATCCTTGACCTGAATCTGTGGTCAGCATAAAACAGTATTCATGTAATACATGGGCAAATAAGAGCGATAAACTTGTATTTGTGATGTAAGGGGACTGACGTGTGATTCTGCTGGGACTGATCTCTGTCAAGATGGAAAGACCATTTAGGGGTGCATATATTAGAGACATAATCCATGTAATCTAGAATCTGTTGGTTGAAGCCACCCTGATGGTGCCTACAGAGATCGTATACGTGATTACTCATGGATCCCTCTCATCCCTGTGAGGTTAGAGGAGGAGAGCATCCTGTCATGCCTCTGGACTGAACATTTTATCACTTTTCTTTAATTGTGCCCTATGGATGCTGAGAAATTATTTTTATCGATAACACAGTTCATAGGGTGATGACACTGGTGGAAGCTCCAGTAAAAAGGGGGGCTTTCTACCACGTTGTTTTTAATCTCAAACTAATGATACAAACCACCTCACATTCCTGTACAGAAGAAATTTCCAATTATTTGGATGAAGCCACTTACTGTGCAAGATGATAAAGACTTTCCTACAGGAGCAAATGCAAATGGATTAACAAATTGCAACAGTAGGAACGTGCTCGAGCAAGTGCTTCTATGGGACATATATGCATCTTTCTCCTGAACCTGAGCGAGGTAATATGAAACATGTTGACAGCTGGAAGAATTAGAAGTAATTGTTCAGTCCCTGAGGGCACCAACAAGCCTTAATGCCCTGAGCAGCCTCAACTGGGCTCCCACCCACACCCTGCCCATTGGCCCAGACTTTATTTAAGCTCACCCTGGGGCCGTTAGTCTCTGTCCTAGCTGCTGTAGGTCTGGTGGTCTTGAGGCACTGCTGCTGTTCCCCTTGCCTGGCTTGAGTTTCTACTGACTCAACACTGCTTGGCTGATGTCCTGGCTTGACCATAGACCTACTCCATCAGTCTGGCTGCAGTTCTCACCCCCACCCTGCTCCCTGGCCGGGTTAGTGGGATGGTCTCTGGCTGATGGAGACCCTGCCCTGTTGCACCCAGCCAGAGGCCTCTCGCTTTCCAGGAGCGGCTGGCCCCTTATAGTGGCCCTAACCAGGTATTGATAGAAAGTCGGTCTATGTTGCTGCCCGAGTTGGAAAGCATATTATGGGTTGATACACCTGACAGGGAAATTTTTTTTTTCAATAGGAAATTAATGGAACTATCCTAAAGAACTACATCAAGATTTCCCGTGATTAAGGGTGCTTGTGATTACTGGCCATAGGCTTATTTCTGAGCGATTCTTTTTTTTTTTTGTTTGTTGTTGAGGAGTAGAGTATGTGTATTGGTGGGCTTTCTTCCAGGAGGGAAGGATTTGGAAGTATTGTATAACTGTATTTTATTTTAATAAATAACCAATTGTACTGAGAGCTGACTTTTGCAACAGGTAAAATGGCAACCTACGACTGGCTCATGGCTGCTGGGTGATTTATGCAAAAGAAGCTAGTAAACGCAGACAAAAGTCATTATGATGGGTACTTTAATCTTAGCAAAAACCTAAAACTTTTCTCAGCTGCTGCCTCCAGCAGTAGCTTTTGATGGAGTAGCACAGTTTGTGCATGTTTCTTCAACACTGTAGACAACTTTCTGTGATGAACACGTAAGCATCCTAATTGATTGCAAGGAATTAGCTCTTTTTTAGTGGGGTTTATCTCCCTTACAAGACTGCCTTCTCCTTACTGTAACTGATGCCCTTATCAAGCTCTTAAACTCTGCTGGCTCTAGAAAGGAAGAAAAAAATAGCTTGGTTGATGTTTAAACAGACTGATTCTTCATATGATCTAAACTGATTAGTATAAACACTAACTAGTATTGCTTGCACCTGGGAATAGTCTACCAAAGGAAGGTACAGCTTTTTAAAAAATTTACTGAAACTGAAAGAAGAAATTGGAGGTCTGTTTTACTCTGCTCTTCAGGGACCTAGAGCCACTGTTGGTGTGAAGAGCTCTGCTTGTGGTTTGCAGATTCCTTTTACTATTTCTGTGGTAGCACTGTTAATGCTTCCCAATTTGTACCTTGTATGCAACTTGTGACGTCTAGGATCTGAAATTTGCCTCTTCCCTGAATTCTACCCATGTCTGGCAAGAGCTTTACAGACTAGGTTGAAAAAATTAAAAAAAGCTGTTAGCCTGGATGGTCAAGTGTCCTTTCTTTTTAACCTCTTCAGTCTATGTTCTAGATCTTTCTCTCTAGAGAGCTTTTCTCCCTTTCCTCATTGCTTACTGGATGATAAGCCACCTGCATGACAGAGTAGTGAAATTCACTTAGTTCCTGCTCAGAGGGATCAATATTTGTCAGTAGAGTATGGATTTCACATGAAATCAAGCTGCCAGCTTGATACAGATGCTTTTCTTCCTTGAGATGGTGCTCCAGGGTAGTATGCATCGGGAGTTCTCTTGGTGTGTGTATGAAACCCCCCAAACCCAATGGTTTTTGTATAGTATAACAACAAAATAGGAAAGAAATATTTAACTGCCACATTAATATTGTTATTTTCCCAAGAAGCACGAAGTCTGTCTCTGACCTTTTCCCCACCTTCCCAATTGCCTGTGCCTGTTGGTACCTACCTGAAAGAGACCCATAGACTCTAGGGAAAGGTTTGATTGGTTACCAAGGAGCAGTATTGCATTTATAACTAATCTGTAGCCCTTATGCTTTTTTCTTCTATCATTGAATAAAAGCAACAAAATCAATCAGCTAGGAATAAGTCACTTTATTTCTTATGCTGCAGGGAGAAAAAAGCAATGCAAACAAAACACAAACCAATAGGGATTAGAAAGAAAATATCTGTTTATTTGTTTTCCTAGTCAATTAAAAATAAAGCACCTAGCCAGTGTGACTTCTGTAAAATCCCCCTTATAGGGCCCAGTTTCAACTCTTCAAAGTCATCCCTCTCATGGCCTTTAATGGGTTTGAGTGTAGCCTTGTGTGAGGAAGCCAAGCACTGAGGTTCTGGTCTAGGCTTTCAAAGATTTCACTCGTGAACTTTGGATGTGTCTTTCCGTGTCTTCTGGACTCTGCCCCTTCAGTTATATGACAGTGACACTTCTACATAACAAAAAAAGTTCCTGAAGAATCAAGTTTTTAAGATCCCCTTGATTTTTCAAGCTACTGTTTAGTAGCTAAGCACAGTTAATGTTTGGATAATGCAATATTGTTCATAAGCAGTGAGGTGTGTCTCGTATTTCTTTCTCTGTAGACAATGTTCTTTAAATATATCCCTGGAGCATTTAAAAAACAATATCCGAAATTGCTTCATGTTTGATGATAGTCCAGTAGACAGCATACTCAATCTGAGTGCGTAGTAATCCTAACGCTGCACGTACCTTAAATATGTGAGTCTGAACTCACAGAAATCTTGGATTACGCAGGTGTTGTGTCCCTTTTGTAAAGGGTAAATATATTTTACTCTTAAGTGGGAAGTATGACCTGCATTGTAATTATGGTCATAAATATCAGCTGTGACTAAAATAGATTAGTCAACTAACTGTTTCATTGTGTCTTTGATACTGTGATTGGTCCATCTTTGTAAACCGATGGCTTATTTGATGCTCTCTGGTTCACGTGTTGCTAACTAAAGATATTTCATTTAAAAAAAAAAATCAGTCCCATTTACACTGTGTTACTGTATGAGACTCCTCATAAATGACAGGGGAAAATAATGATTGATAGAAAAAAAAAACCCTGATGTGTATGCCACTGAGGAGACTGAGGACCCGAGTTTGCTGACCCCCTGTCCCATGAGGGCTCCAGCACTCCCCGTAGGCAGGTGTGGCAGAGATGAGACAGACCACATTTTATGAGATTTTGGCTCCTGCTATGCAGTGAATGGGGCAAAGGCTTAATAGACCATTTCTAAAATCAGTTCCTGGAAGTCTTGATATGTGTGAGCATTTTGAGAGCTGGAAGCTCTTAACTAGTTCACTTGTTCCTGTCTAAACTGCAGGTCACCTCCAGTTTAGAGAGTAGCCTTGTTAGCTGGAGGATGGGGTCTGTGTGGGTGAGCGTGGAGCACCAGACTTCCACAGAGACGGAAAGGAGAGGCTACAGCAGTGTCACCCAGCCTGCTGGGAGCTGGAGATGGCAGGGGCTTGACGGGCTTTAGTGCAACAAGATGGGAAGGTAATTTTAAGAAGTCATCAAGATATTTTCTCTGTCCCAAAAGCAAAACTTTAATCTCAGATCTAAATGTCATACTCATTGGGCTGAAGATTTGATGCAATTGCTTCCATACCATAATGTGCCACAGCGATGCATTCACAAGGAGATTGACTGAGGATGACACACTCTGATCTAGGAGCGGGTCTTCCAATGCTTCTCTTAATAATCTTGATTATTATTACTTTAACACATGGCAGGTTGATATGCACCCTACAAAGATCGTTGTATGTGCCTTTGAACTGTAGCTGTCTCCGCAATAAATCATGACTGCTTAAACACCAGAAGTACAATAGAATAATTAAAGTAGTAATCTTAGTTTCAGTTCAACTCAGATTGCATAAGGAGTTGCAAGAAAAAAAAACCTGACTGATTTTCAGAGGTGAAATACCTTTTGTGAGGGTAAAAATAAGCACTGTCAGGTTTATGCTTTGTAGAAGGGGAAAAAAGGTTGATTGTCTTACAACGTATGCGAGTGTTAGAGGTGAATGGAGACAGGAGAAACGGAATACCGTTGGTTTTGGTTTGCTTGTTTGTTCTGTATGCCAGTGATTTGACAGGAAGGGACTCACCTTGCTAAGCAATCCCTTCTCTTTCCAGGCAAAGGGGACCATTGAGTACATGGAGGCACGTGGAACGCTGCAGTTGAAGTCCTCCTGTACTGAGGTTTGGGATGGAGTCAGTCATTGAGCTTTTTGACTGGATTTTAAATTTATACCAGAAAGATTCCTGAAAACTATGACAAGCTTTAAGACTCTAAAGGATACAAAAAATAAGCTTAGCTTATAAAAGATTAAAAGACATGGGTACCCCTCCATTTGAAAGGTAATGATTAAAAACTTCCAGGAATTCCTTCAAAAACTTGGGTGTGTGCTTCAGTTCTACTCGGCTCCAGGAAACAAAAACTTGGGGGACTAAGTTAGCATTTCTTTAGGCCTGGGATTTAGAATTACTTCTGTGTGGATTACCACTGGAAATTACACATGATAAAGTGAACCATGAAGAAAGTGTTATTGCTCTCTGATGAAATAATTTCAAAATCCAGTTTTTGTTTTAAAGTTTTTAGAGCTGGCAGCAAACTATTTCACAGGATAGAAACAGAACTATGCCCTTTAAACCGCATTTTATCTGAATTTCCAGAAAAAGTACAGTTCTTCTAGCAGATGATATCTGGCAAAGCAAAAGATCTGGTTCTTCATGGCCATCTCTAGATTTAATATGTAAGGAGTCTATTAACTAATATGATTTTAAGCAGGTCTTTGTGGTCAGGGCAAGTGGTGTTTTAAAGCATCAGAGCAACTGGATATATTGGAGCTTATATTGAAGCTCCCATTACAATGTGATGGATTTACTCATTCCATATTCAGGCACCTACACTGTGGGTACCTGTACCTGAGCTGCCCGTTTCTCTGTTTATAGTCAAGTTATTGTACTCTTCTCAAGGAAAATTAATCTCTCTAAAACATCTCTCCTGCAAAAGTTATTTATGCTTTTGAAGTGCTTATTTTTCCTCTGGACTACAGACTGGTTCTGTCCATTGGGTGTGGGTTTTTGAGCTCTGCCATTTAGGGAGATGCAATTCCGCCCATCTCGTTCTTCCTATTCTGTGCAAAGTATACTGAGAGCCTGCTAATTTAAGCGTGCCAGATGTTTCAAAAAATACACTCCTTTGCTACTGTAATTACAGCTTAGCGTAAAAACGAATGCACTTGGTCCCCTGTGTTACTAGGGAACTGCTCGACAGCAACATTTCAGCTGGACATTGAGCCTGAGAAAGACAATGTAAATTATCCCAAACCAAGTAACAGCTCTTTAGCAGGTGTCATTTTCTGCATATAAGTCTAACTTGTTAATTTGGTTTATTTCTGTTTCTGTAACTTGGCAGTGGAAGTGTGTCTGAAACACAGGTACAAAGGAGGAACGCCTGAGCCTCATGGGTGAGCTCAGGAACGGTGTGCCATCCATGAAGTGTAGGACTGGGAGCAACTCGCGGGAGAAGCACAATAGCGAACATTCAAGGCTTGCATCGTGAGGCAAGCAGGAAAAAAATAGGGTAGGAAGGGAGGATTCACAATGGCAAAAGTAATATGGCAACCTGTCAAAGTGATTTTGAAATACAATGGCAAATAAAAATGCCACAGCAAAGTATAAGATTTCTCACTCTGTGTGGGAGGTTCCCATGCGATATCGAAACACTATTTGAGCTGCATGAAATTATAGCCTGGGGACTGTGTGTGTGAAGGGGTTCCCCTAGGTTATGTTGATGGGACTGATATGAGATGGAGGAGGTGTATACTGATTTAAATGTATACCCATTCCCGGGAGTCATAACCCAGCTTGTTAGCTGCATGACTAGGACTTCAGAGTGGCTTGATGATAACGAGAAAGGCAAACCATGATTCAGCTCTAATTTGTGCTAGCTTTACATTAGTAAGTCAGCAGACAGCAGTAGGATTAGTCCTGAATTTTTGTGGTGTAAGATCAGAACTAGGAACAGTTTGTATGCTGAAGTTTGGGCTTCCATACTCCATTAATTTGTATCACAAAGACTACATTATTCAGGCATGAGGTGCTTCATATTTAATATCATATTACATATGTCCCTTGATGAACAAAGGACTGTAATGTAATTGGGTTCAACCGTCAGGTTAAACCCTCAGGAGAACAGAGTTCAAGCTGTTAATAAATTGCTGCAGAATCCCGACATAAAATTGAAGGTTGGGAATTCCATCTGTTGTTTTAATAGAGGTAGAGAATGATTACTTAAATATTTTAGAAAGGCTTGGCTGAGTAACAACCAAAGAGATGTGGTATGATGGTTATTTACAAGCCTCTGAGCTACTGACTCGCTGCGATGCCATAAGACGAACATCAGGAACTACCAGAAAACCTTCAATTTTTCTCAGTCTACTTTCAAGCTTCCCCCAAAATTCTTCATCCTGGAACGAGACAAAGCATTAAAAGTTTATGAAGTTGACATGGCCTCAACTTAATTTATGGAGGCATTATTGCTATAATACTGTGAGGTCCAGCCTTGAGCTACGTGCCTCTAGTCCGAAACATCTTGGTCTGAAGAGTTATTCAACACAGTGTTCCTGGATGAGGTTGGAGTTGTCGGCAATGGAGTGAAGAAAATAAGTAATGACTTTCTTTGAAGCTGAGTAGTAGGAGCCAGATAGAGAAGGGAGGAATAATTGGGTGAGCAAGCAGAAGCACTTGTGGAATAAGAGAACAGAAACACTATTCATTAGAGGAACAGCAATTTGGGCATTTTTCTTTTGCTCAGAATGAACTAAAGACTAAATTTGTGCTCAGTTCATATCTTAAAATATAGCACTGCTCAGATCTGCAATACAAGAAACCAGAGTTTAGTAGACTGGGTGAGCACTCAGAGGCAGATGATATTCTTTCCCCCAGACTTTTCTTTGTAAGACATCATCACTGAAGTGATCAGAGCGCTCTTCAGAAGCTGGTGGTAAATGTGAACCCCCTTTATTCCGTTAAGCTCTTCCTTTTGGTGACAGCACCAGCTGCTCAGCAGTGCGGCCCAGAGACTGCAGGAATATTGACTGTGGTCAAAAGCAGTTTATGGTTTTGGCCATAACCAGAGTGCCTTTGCTTACCGCTGGATTAAAGCTCAGGTGGGCAGCAGACGATAGTGCCCATCAAGACTTTGAATGTTAGCTTAATTATGAAATATAAGCCTGCTTCCTAGGTGAGAGGGTGTCAAGATCTCTTTCAATTAAAACCAAATTCATGTTCCTGTGCCAGGAAGTACAACATTTTTGCATAACAGAAGGTTTCTTTGTTGAAGTATATTCAAAGTCTTAACAGTGTGAGGTTGAAAAATACATCCTATTGAATTTAAAAGCATCACATTTTTGTAACTGGGTCATCTATCCTTTAATTCATATCCCTTATTGCTGAGAAATATTAATATAGATTTTTTTTGTAGCATTAATCTCCTGTAATATGAATCTTTTTGCTTCTAAAATAAAACCCATTAAGCATTTGTTCGTTCATACAAAAATACAATAATCTGATAGCCTGATTAGATGTTATTTAATCTGATAATGGTGCACCAGTGGCTAGGGGAAGACTGTTAAATAAACATGGAAGAATTGTTCTATTAAATAAGAATTAATTTATCCTTTTGACTATGTCCTTAAACAGACCTCCCACTTGGCAGCATTTTTAGGAACAGATTAATGAAATCTGGGGAATAATTTGCATATGCAAATTATACATGCAATTACTTTTGTGTAGTCACAGCAGACATAGATGACAATACAACTGCCTTCAAGTTTTTGCCAAAATGTAAATGTATCCTGTTGCATTTGGTAAGTTAATACATGTCTTCAACCACTCACGTCTGAAGGGAATGAGCAAGGACGACAAAGAAATTCAGGACAGAGGTAGTGCTGTTGGGGATTGTGGTCCATATGGAAACTACCCCTGCCTTCTCTGGTCTGCCTGTTAAGATGGTGAGCGCAGGACCTTTGTCCCTTGTGTGCTTATGGAGATGCTGAGGCACCCAGACTCCACCTCTGAGTCCCAGGAGGCTGCAAACACGCAGCAAAAAGAAATAGAGAAAAACCTGCCATCAGTCCTGGTTAGGCACTGACTTAGGAGGGAGAAGGCTGGGGAAGAGGTGGGAAATGGAGCATTGGGGCCTCTTGTGATGCAGGGCTGGCACAGGTGTCACACGCTGCAGGGGGACATCTATCTGCAGCAGCAGCATGGAGGAGCTTGAGGAGAAGTGTTGCAGCTTTTTTGCCGTGCTGGAAAAGTGATCCTAAAACAGGAGCTCTGAGAGGTGTCAGGGCAATTTTTGGTTACAGCTGTAACTTGCAGTCCTTGCAGAGAGAAGCTGCTGCTGTGGAAGAGTGAGCTGGGATTGGTACCATCCCCGTGATAAAGGTGGTGAATTTTTTCCTGTGGCTCCAGGTGTTCTACAGAAAACAGAGCCCGTGTGTCTATATGCAGTGCCATACCTTTAAGGGGCGCTTTGCTGGGACCAGCAGCACCCAGAACTGCAACGTTTGCATCCTGTGCTACCTTTGCAGTAAATTGGATTTGCTTCAGTGGAGTTGCTCCAATTTATGCCTGAACAGAATTAGGCCTTCTACATGGTTTGGATTCAAATTATTGCTTGTCACAGCCACTGTGCAAAGTCATCTGATGTTAACGCATTGGAGTACTGTGGATTGTCTGTGCTCTCATCTTGTCTTTTACTGTCAAAGAAATATCCCAAACTGAAATGTATCCAGAGCTCATGCACAGCAGCTCCAGAGGAAAGAAAGAATCTTCTGTAGTATGTACAGGAACAAGACACATGGTTGTAAATGGGATATGAACGATAAAAATGTTAAAATAATTCTGTACCAAAGAAATAGTTTATAAATGCTCCTTGTGAGGATTATGTGTCAAGCAGTTAGCAGGAATTAATGAGTTTTAAGCATTCATATACATTAAATGTTTTCAATTGATTGTCTCCTGTCTGAAAATATATATCTCTTCTCACCTTGCTTGCTGCTGTATTGATACTTTCTACACTATGCCATAGACTCTTCTTGCTCTTTGGCTCAATTTTTTTTTTCCTCCTGTCATTTGGGGGTGACTGAGTATTGGAAAATGATAATAGACTGTGATTTGTTTTACAAGTCTGGAAGAGCTCTCTACAGAAGGCAAGATGGGACCTGGAATAGGGCTTGAGTTTGGGGGTTGCAGATCCTGTACATGACCCCTGAACACATATGTGGATCTCATTCAGTATGAAAGTAATGTGATTTTTATGATTTATTAGTATGTACTTACCTAGTTTTTCTAAAAAGTGAAGAATAAATGAATTGGAAAGATGGTTTTGATGCTTTTTCTTAATTTCAAATTGTTTAATACCAAATACTTACATACATGTTTGCAGTTATAAGCTTGTGCTTTTAAAAGTTTAAAAACTCAAGAGAATTTTTCTAAGTCTTTTTAGACCTTGCTTCTGTTAGCATTACCATTCACATGCCCCTGGCATGCTTTAAGGGCCAGTTGCTTGAATCCCATAAGAATAAAGTAATTTTAAATGGCAAAGGACATGTCAAAAATATATTTTCTCATTTCATAATGGAATAATTAGTCTGATTTGTGGAGGAATGAAAAATCTATTGACTGGAATACATTGCTAGCTAATGGAAAAAAGGTAAGTTTTTTGTATCATTTCAGTAAAATACGTTATCATGATCCAACAATTTTAGTATACTTTTCTCAGACATAGATAAGAAAATGGAGATTTCAGATTTCTTGTGCTCTTTTCACCCTTTATTTCAGCAATGGGGTCTTTGGCTTGAGCAGGTAACTAAACTGTGCCATTAATCTAACCTAGACCAGTGATGAACTGCATGGCCTTTGGCAAGTAATTAAAAACCCATATTTTTTGTCTCTGAAAATTATCTGCATGCCAGGAGTTGGAGTTTTGTGAAGGTTGATCAGTTTTTGTACAGAGCTTTCAGTATAGCACACTGAGAGACGCCTAGTGTTCAGCAAAAAGCTCACAAAACCGAGGGAGCTGCAATTCAGAAATGATGCTCTAAAAGTGCTAACTGGAGCTTTGTCATTACATGCAAAGCGGAGCCAGTGGGATCATTCATGGGATGAATCTCTGTTTTATCTACTGAATGTAAAACTTCCTTTAAAGTTGTTGTCTGGTACACCCTGTATGTCTAAAGAAAGTACTAGTGAACAGGATCCTGTATTTTGGGAGCTAATGCCTATTTACAGCTTGTCTTAATTCTCACCCCATTGACTCTCACAAGCCATCTGTCATTGATGTCTGGTATTTCATAGAGCGGTTGTCCTCCAGAATTAACTGGCTCTGGTTTGCTTTGGACTGAGGTAACGGTGCTGGGGCTGGATGTATCAGGTTCCTCGATTCCCCACTGAAGTGCACACAGAAGTGTTGCTACTGTTGGAAAATGTGAATCAAGAAGCTAAGCTCTACTCCATTTTTTGAGGGCCTCTGTAGATGTTTACTTTCTTCAGTAAACACTGAACTTTAAGCACTGTAGTAATTATTTGAAATTATGGAACATTTCAAGATTTGGAATATTTTGACTAGTGGAATTCAAGACTTGCAGCTGGAGTTGAAGTGGAAACTCATTCCAGGAAGACGATGATCAAGGAAACAAGTACTTTCCACTTTCTAGAAGCGCTGAGCAATTACCTGTAAGCGTAGGCAGACCGGCGCCTTGAAAAACAAAATGCTGCGTGCCTGCCTGTGCTTCCATTCTCCGTCTGTACAATGAAAATAACTTGTATTGTCAAACATCTAAAAGCTTGACAAAATCTGTTCAGCAGGCCTGAACTTAAGCTTTTTAAAGCATCTAATCTAACTTTAAATTGTCAGGTGGTAGGCTATCCCTCGAGAGATGAGAGAGAACAGGGAGTTATGCCTTCTAGGTGGGTATTTATAGGGTTGTTGGTTGTTTTGGTCCAAAGTAAATAATTCATTTAAAAGGTGATATTCCCATACCATCTGGGATTAATCCATGCTACAGAATGATTCATAAAACTGCATGGAAGTGACATATGTTCATCCACTACCTGTGGCTCTCAGCACTATTCCTAAAAATGTAAGTGCTCTGCTTCCTTTGAAATAGAGACTTGACAGTGTACAGGGTTCCCTGCTTCTTGTTGGCTTCTCGTCTACGCTAGGAGTGGACAGGGAACCTTTTACTGTCTTCTGTGTCCTAGGGGAAGGGCAGATCAGCCTACCTTCCCATTATCCTGCCTACCAGTGGTCCTACCTATGAAGTTATAAACAATGGTGATTTTTCTGCTAAAACTGATCTTGGATGAGTTGAAGATGAACTATGCAAAAAAGTTTAGCACTTATTATCTAAAAAGTGTAAAACACCAGCACTAGAATTCTCCCTGGACTATTGTTAAGCCCTTTAAAACTAAAACAAATGTCACTGAAACAAGCAACCCCAGAACAAGCCCCAACTTTTTAAGGCAAAACAAGCCCTGGGCAAATCTAAGTAGAGCCTCAGCATTCATTATAAATTACAGGATGCTTATTCCTATAGCTGCAGGTGATCTAGGTACTCCACAGCAACAATCTTGAAGCATTTTTATTAAACATTGTATTATTAAAAAGTAATAGTTGCAGGGACTCTTCAAAGACAATTTTAACATTTGACAGACTACTAGAATTTGAGAAACTAAACTTTTTATAGTTACTCTCATGACTGTCTTGCTTTCAGCTGGAATAAAGGTAATTTTCTTCCTAGTAGCTGGTACAGTGCTGTGTTGTTTTGGATTTAGGAAGAGAATCATATTGGTAACACACGAATGTTTGAGTTGCTGCTAAGCAGTGTTTACACTAAGTCAAGGACTTTTCAGCTTCTCACCCTGTCCTGCCAGCAGAGACTGGCGTTACGCAAGGAGCTGGGAAGGGACGTGGCAAGGACGGCTGACCCAAACGAGCCAGAGGGGTATTCCACAGCATATAATCTCATGCCCAGTGTATATACAGGGGGTAGCCGGATGGGGGACACTGCTGGTCAGGGATTGGCTGGGCATCAGTCAGTGGGTGTTGAGCCCTTGTATTGTGCATCGCTTGTCCTGTATATTCTCATGGCTGCTATTATTTTTCCTTCCTTTTCTGTCCTATTAAACTGTCTTTATCTCAAGCCACAAATTTTACCTTTTTCTGATTCTCTCCCCCATCTCACTGCAGAGTTAGTGCTTAATTGCAGGTGCTTAATTGGCAGCAGGGCTTAAACCACAACAATGACAAAGATTTTTATCAATAACTTTTACTCTAAAAACAAAACCCAAAACACCTACCAAATTAAGAGATGGAGTTTCTTACAATGTTTTTCCACGCTAGTCTGATCTCATATTGAACAGCTATGCTATTCCAGGGGCAGCCAAGCCCTGAGCAGTGGGGGAAATAGCTGCACAGCCTGTTGATGTGCTTGGGCCCTGATAAGAAAATTAGAAAATTGAATGAGAACTTAACCAAAACTTGTCTGAATTAAGAATTTATAAGGAAACCTCTATTAAAATCAGCAGCTCAGTAACAGTATTTTTGAAAAATCTCTATCTCTTAACGTCAAATTAAACACTTTATAGGACCAGTTATATTTGCAATGCAAGTTAAATCGTATTGAACATCCCTTACCAACAGCCTCAGTAAAAGAGAAATGGGAGGTTAGACTAATGCTTGCGTTCAGGACCCAAAGATCTGAAGTCACACACAGCCTGACATGACAGTTTTCTGGTACCTGGTGACAATCCAGAAACTGCCCTCGGGGTAGCTCTGATCCTGAGTGGTTCGGTCAGTCATCTGGGATGCAGGAAACTGACTGCGACATTTCTGCAGTAGAACAAAAATAAATGGAGAAACTTCAAAACCTCTCATGAAATAGAGTTATTTTCTGCTTTGCTATGTTATCCGCTAAACTTGTCCTCCTTAATTTGGAAAGCATGGGTTGCTCTGCAGCTGGGGTTTGAACTGAACCTGGCATGGGTCCATGCTGGAAGAGCACTGTATCCACCCTGGTAGCTGTGACAAGCACTCTTCCTTGTGAGTTAAGCTAGGCTCAGGAGACTAATTTGGAGACTCAGCATAAGTAATTGTGCATATGCAGAACAGCAAAGCTGTGGGCGGCTTGTTGCATTAGCACATGTTTAGTTTAAGTATATGTAAAGTGATGCTGAAGCAAGTGAACATACCTCCAGGGTCAGAAGTAAGATCCTAGCGCAGCGCTGCAAGATGGCATTGTGTAATGGTGACATTAGTGAGGGGATGAGAAGGGGTTTTTTTCCCCCCAAAAGCTAGGTGATTGGGAAGTAACTGCTGGAGCTGTGTTGTTTCTGAAAGTGTTGGGAGCTCAAAACCTCAGAGGTGGTAGTGCTGGCCATGAGGATTGCCTCTGGCCTCCTCTGAAGAGAAGCAGCTCAGGGGAGTGGGGAAAACTCACATTTGGATCTGGTTTTTGTGAGAGAGGAAATGGGGCCACCTTCCAGCTACTGCTCTATTCACTTCTCATCCTTTCGGCATTAGCGTGCTGGGCAGCTGGGTAAAGGTGGGAGCACAGATTTTAAGTGTATTGAATGTGTACAGAACAGCATAGCAGCAGCTGCAGCAAGCAATGCCCAGAGCTCCGGCCACAAAGCAGCGATCCAGAGCATCTGCTCAGTGCCTCCCCTGAGCACCGGTGCTGTGCTGCTGCAGCACCATAGTATTGGGAACACGCAGCCCTTATCATTGACTGAGGGGCTGATGCTTCCAGAAAGCCGTGCCGTGTCTAGGGGGAGCCTGAAGTGACCCTATATAGGTCTGAAAGGGGATGTTTGTGCCCGTGTCTGACCCCTCTCCTTAGTGTGTGCCTGCTTGCTTGTGGGCAGGTGCTCTCCCTGTGCTTGCACACCCTGCTTGGGAAATTAATTCAGTGTCTGCGTGGTGAAAGCAAAGGTCTGAGAGCACTGAAATGAGAATGGCTGTAGCTCTTCCTCAAAGCGAGCACACCAAATGGCCTCAATCTCTAAAAGACAGTCTTAGTAGAACACAGAATAAAGTGCTCTTTAAACAGAATTTCAACTGCGGCATCAGACAAATTATAATGTAAAGGTTTGATAAAGAAATATCCATCTACTGTGCCATTGCTCTTGAGCCTGCAGCCCTCAGTAGCTGAGTTACAGTTGCTTCTACCTCCTCTGGAAAACTCTCCTTCACCTCAGAAGCAGAGTTGCTTCAGTGACCCCTGGCCTGAGGGGATCCTGCTGCCCCCCTGTTGGCTGTGGAAATTGCCTCCCCATCTGTGGGGCTGGTTCAGACCACTGAACTGACAGAAAACTAACTCAGGAAACTTTTTAAAGCTTCTCCCAGGTGAGCCCATTCATTCAGTGATAGGAAAGGTGTTATTGCCTTGTCCCTCAGGAGGGTTGCCTGACCAGGATGCAGGTGCCAACACAAGGTGAATGGGCAACGGAGAATATGCCAAGACTCATCAAAATCATCCATTTTCCAAAACAAGATGGGACTCCTTACTGAAGCAGTACATAAGGATGCCGGACTGTGATGGATGCGTTGAGAATGAAAGATGAAATCTGGGCATCTTTAAAATCAGTGGAAAAATCTGCTGAATGCGATTAAGAACTTTCACCATAAAAACTAGAGATATCCATTAAACTATCAGGATGTTTATACCGTGAGTCCATGAATTAACAGCAATTTGCTAGTGCAAATTTTTAATTTGTTTTCTGGTGGTCTGGAGACATAGCAAGCTGTAGGTGCCTTTATTCTTTTAACTGATGAGAAAGCAAATGCTGAAATCAGCTTTCCTTGGGCAATAATGAAATGAAACACTCTCTCAGACAGGGACACTTTAAAAGAGAAATTAGACCAGGACTTAAAGAGAAAGATTAAGAGCCTGTGGTTATCAAATGATGCAGAAACATGCACCTCTGTCTTAGTCTTTATAAACCTGGTGCTCTTGCAAACCAACACTTCTTTTCCCAAAGTCAGAGGCAAGTCTGTTCATTGTTCTGTACATCATGGGAAAAGACATGCTTATCCACGTGAGGTTTATATTTATTTGCCTATGTTGCAGCTTGGTGTCATCTAGAAAATGTGGTCATTGCTTCTAGTTTTTTGAGCCTAAAATCTAAAGTCGTACTCTTTCAGCTGGATCAGCTGGTTTGCCATAGAGCTGAAAGCACTCTGGTCTCAGCTTTGTGGAGCCTGTGGTGTGACAATGCAAATGCAAAAACCTTTACAGAATTTGAAATGCTGATTATATGGGTATTATATAGGACATTGGGGACACAAGAGTCACTTGGCATTGACTTCATACTGGCATATTTATATTCACATTTTCTATTTGATTGTCTAGGAATAGGATCAGGAAATGGATATTGAAATACTACTTGCCAAAAGCAAAGATGACTGAAACAGATGATGTGATTCTTTAGAGTGATTGTACAAAATCAGGGAAAGAAAGGAGTAAGGGAGAAAAACAGTTTACGTATCAGTTCTGTGAACTTCAGGATAGAAAAGGCCAGGAACTGCAGTGAGAGTCAATCTGAAACAGTCAGCATGATTACTTTATTGTGAGAAGTGATGACGATAAACTTGGCTACAAAGAAGTTGAGAAATTCTATGGTGTAAAAGAATCACAGTCCAGAGTTATCAGGTTCACTGGACTAAAATCAGAACTGAAACTGGATGCCAGCAGAATCAGACACTTTGGCTCCATAGAAGAAAACTGGGCAAGAATAAAGATTTTTTAATCCAAATGCCATGGCTCCAGTCCCTGGCTCCAGGAAAAACATGCACAAGAGCTTGGTTATTGTTTTCCCTGAAGATGTATTGTACAACTTGATAAAGCACAAGAAATTGCATTTACTTATTAGGGTATTTAGAATAGGGCAAAGCATTAGGCTAAAGATAGGAGTGTGGGCCATAGGTCTGGAATGACCTTTTCAGTCGCTGCTTCTGCCCTGACACTGTCATTATCCTGTCATAATTTACTGCAAAACTAGTTAGGTTTTTCCTTGCGCTGCCCCTATCAGTAGCTATTTCAAAACCTTTCTGAGAAGAAACCTTATTTCCTCTTAAACCTCTATGCAGAGTATTTTTTAGCCCAGTTCCTTGTGTTGTTGATATTATATTTAGGATGATAACTTTTGGTAGTACCAACTTCAGCACAGTTTGAAAACTATCATCAACTGTACTCACAGCCTTTGTTTCCTAAACTGGATGAACCACTTGCTTCTTTCTACTAGAAGTATCTCACCTGATGTGAGACTTCTTTTTTTAAAATGTTGGCCTTTTAAGTTTGTATCAGCTTCTGTGCTGACTTGTAAAATGCTTTTTGAAACGGTTATCACCTGTCTACTTCTGAAGTATTTTTCCTTACAGTTTTCCCCATTTACCAGTTCCAGATAGTTTTAGCACATATCGTTTAAGGAAATTCCAAGGTTCTTTAGTGTTAATATTCTTGACTTCTTCAGGAAAGTTTACTTCGCTCAGTTTCCCTTTCTTAAAGTTTGCCCTTTTGAAATAAAATCATAGCTATAGACATACATTTGATTCTTTTTCCATTTAACTGAAATGGAAGCAAGTTCTGACTACTTCAAATTTATTTTGCCTGTGCGACTCTCCTATAACATAATTTCTGACAATCTAAAATAGCCTTGTTTGTTGGTTTGATAATTATTTCACAAAGAAAACTCTCAGCTGCCATGTTCAGGAATAACTTCATCAAGTGATTAGTTGGAAACACTGGTTCATTTAAGCAAAATTAAAATTGCTCATTATAGAACTCCTGTTAGTCTTCAGCTCTCTAATAAGAGAGCGGGTTTCAACAGTCGGTTATGGGGTGGCCCCTCTAGAAACTCTCTTCTCATGCTTCCATGTTTGAAACAAAACTTTCTATCTTTAACTATGCTGTCCTTGCTTATTTCATCATAGTTTATTCATCATCATGGCTTGGCTTCGCGGACGAAGATTTGGGAAGGGCTTTGCCCACGCTTATTGCAAGCGCGTTGATGGCTGAAAAGGCCAATGCGGGATAGGCAAGACCGGTTGCAAAGAGCACACCGGAGGGTCTCCTTGGGTGGTATAGTCGAGGCACGGTTCTTTCTGCGCTGTCTTTTCTCCTCGAGCCTGATTCTACGCGTGCTCTCAAAGGAGACAGCAGCGTTATGTATGGTGTGTCTCCAAATCTCCCGATTGGAGGCCAGGGTGGACCACTGATGGTGGTCAATATGGCCTAGGCTGAGGTGTTGTTGTCTTTGGTTGACCGCAACAGAAGATGCCTGTTGGCCGCGGCTAGCCAACCGGATTGGAAGGGGAGATGAGCTTTGGTTAGGCCACCTTTTCCAGGCCCCTCTCCATGTGGAGCAAGCAGTGCTGTCCTTGAAAAAGGCTGCTTGGTCATTCAGGATGCTGCCGAACGAGACTGTCATCTCCTGGGTCAGTCTCAAGCGACCAATGTCCTGAACCGCCTGCATGCAGGGTTGGGTCTGCGGCTTCCAGTGACATCTTTCCACCTGCCGTTTCATCCCTTGCCTGTCGCTACAGGGCTTTGCAAACGTGAGTACACCCTTCAAGCCTGCGCAGTGGATTTTTTAGGTGAGGCGCAGCGTGCGCGAGACTGGCCCCACCCTTACACCTGAGGTTCATCTGCCAGGGCCTAGCGAGCTTGGACGGTGACAGCGAAGTCCTCAGGTCGTAGGTTTGGTTAGAGTATCCTTCTCTTAGATGGATGGCCTTACAGGGCTAAACGAGCTCCATCTGCCCGGGTTTGGAGTTAGAGTTGTCCTTCTCCTAGGATGGTTGCCTGAAGGCTAGTGAGCCCATCCTGCCCCTGGACACACTTTGTCTGACCCTTCAGCTGAGACCTGTCAGGCTTGGGAGACCCTACCGGAGGCATATGCCACCACCAGCATAGCTCTCAACTTCACAAGGGCACGCAAGCTCTTTCCCCACGGCCAGGGGGTGCCCATGAAAGAGCATAGTTTATTACAACATTGATAAATAACTCTACCTCCCTGTAATATTTTTCTTAAACACCTTTTCCTCTTAAAACATAGCTGTAGGTACCTGGATTTGGGTTAGGGTGACAAGTACCCTTGGGTTTGAGTATCTGTATAATACTTGTGTCAGTCACACATTAGCAAGTTTATTGCTTAATTTTTGATTTATGTTTCTGGTATTATACAAATGGCAGCAAAGGCAGGCATCCACTTTGAGCTACACAGGAACTTTCTCTATAAACCTGGATGTTTGCTGTCTATTGATCAGTTAAGCCTGAGTGCCATGATTCCAGGACTTCACACGCTCATGCGGGTAAGTCAAATGCATCATCTCATTGAGTGCAAAGTGCTTATGCATGTGCGAGACCTTATCTATGTGAGAGAAGTAGTTAGACCAGGTCTCCAGCTAGCACTATTAATCTTGTAGTATGATCTGAGCTGGCCTTAAAATGAAGAAATCTATCTGTGATAATTAACTATTTTATGGTAATGACCTTGTGGAAAAGCCCGTGAAACAAGAGACTGCAGAAGGATGGTTTGTTGCCCCAAGTTCTGTCGAGTGGGAAGAAGCTGTTTTTCAGACAAAATAAGCAACGACAGGGTAGTGTTTGACACCGATCTGAAATCTCAGGACAGAAATGGCACTGACAGGGCCCGCGGTTGCCAAGATCTTGCTCAGTGCTATGTAGTGGATGGTTCAATCTTCCAGTTTTTGAGTTCTCTGCCCAGGAAAACAGAACAATATTTAGCTCTCTTATAATGGTAGCATGTTGGGATTAGTATCTGAATTCAGCAGATGAGGAGCTTCATAAAATCAATCTAGCCATGAACTGCAATCTGGACTCCTCTTTTGGGACTCCTTTGGAAGGCAAGTGCATTGAGACATTTTCTCCTGTACCAATACTAGCCAGTTTAACTTCTTTAGCATTTTCAATATGTCTGTCTCTTATAGAGCCTGTTATTCCTGACAAGAGGATCAGAAAGCTGGGTTTGAAGCGTAGACTGTTCCTTGTTATGGGTGTTCAAGACTAGTCCTGGTTTGTTCCTGTGACCATGTGCCCAGAGAGCAGCTGCAGGTTGAAAGCGGAGCTGCTGTGCCGTGGTAGAAATCTCTTGGAAAATATCTGATATATTAGTTTATATCAAACCACGAGGACTATTATTCACACTGTTCCTGGTCTTCATCATCATGGCCGGCAGCTTGATATCCTTTCTAGTGAGCTGGGAGAAAGGTTTCAAAGCCTCAGGCATACATACGAAGCAGAGAAAGCAGCACTGTGGGGCTGCCTGGCAAAGTAGCCTTCTCTGTCAGTGGGGAGCAAGAGTGAGGCATGGATGATCACGCCACGGGTTTTTTTTTATTTTTTTATTTATTTCTCTGTTGGGGAAGAAAGGCAGTGGCACAGCCTTTGCCTATGATCCATTTTGCTTAATAAGCTCTTGCAAACCTGTAACGTACCTCCTCATCCTAAACAACAAACTGAGGTGGCCCTAAACTTGGCCCCTGCGGACTGTTCATGTCTGACTGTTATCACCCAGGGTCCACTTCTTAGAAACAGTTTTAGTGAGTGACTAATGGGAGCCAATCTTTTGATGATCTAAGCTAGTGGATTCTTTTTAGGAAGTTTTGCAAACCACAGGAATCTGTCAGCTACCCCAAAAGCACGTGAAGCACTTTGGAAAAGGAAAAATCTAAGCCAGTTGCTAAAGGTAAGATTTTAAATGTGTAGCTATTTGGATAAATGGGAATACTGGAAATATCCTGAAAATACTTACGCTTAAGGTTAAGTATATGCATACACATAATTCCCTTAACTTCAGTGGGACTATATATCTTTCTAAAGTGAACCACCCATGTGTTTGAGAAGACCAAACTTATTAAGCTTCTCTGCATGCAGAATTTACCCTGTGAATAAGTCTTTGTATATCATGCTGTAAATTTACCCTGAAGCTTGCCATAAAGTCAGTGTTTCTAAAGAGTATATTTGAAGAGCTCCAGTAGAGTCTCAAGGCATTATAATACTTGGCATTGATTTACAGCATGCCATTGAATTAGAAGGTATTATTTGAAAGGGGATTTATGTAAATAATGTAGACAATGATTTAGAGTGTGGATTGTGGCCATAAGAATGGGCAAAACAAGAGTTTATGCAGCAACGAGCTCATTGCCTTCTGCGGAAAAATCACAGAAGTAAAAATTTGGAAATTGTCATCTTGGCTAAGTATATCTGTCAATTAAAATACTGGTCAACACATGGCTTTTCAAAGTAAAGACGACTTTCAACAACGTTTTTGTGTAACCAGCACTGGATAGAATCATCAATGAGCTGGAACAGCAATTTGGAAAGGAGAACGATGAAATCAATAAGCAGCTGGACAACGAGTCCAAGAAATACACATTTCTTGGAAAATGACAGAGCATTCTGGCAATAAGTGCTCTAAACGAGAGGAGGTCTGAGAATTTAGCCAATTCTTCAACAATACTGAGATGGCTCCTGAACAGACCATGCCTTGACCCGGTTAGCAAACATTTGGGTTTTATACAAAATGCAGAAATGAAATCTTAAAAAAAGCTTGGAATTATTATTTTATAACTCTAGATTGCTTCAGTATTGTTTTAATAATTTCTTATTGGAACCTTAAAATGCAACATCATCAGCTGGCATAAATTACCTGACTTTTTTGTGAAGATGAACTGATGTTAATGATCTGGAGTATAATCTGTCTCCTCAACATGTCTGTCCCCTGCCTTTAAGCACAGTCGTTATCTTGGATTTAAGTGAATTTAAAACAATACGAGGATGTTCTGAAAAATGGAAACTTATTATTAACATAACATTGAACTTTACAATGGATTGTAAAACATGTTCATGTGTGCAGCGCGTAAACTATGAAAAAAACAAATATAACTTGTGTTGGGAGAGAGATGATGACCACAGTGACTCATTTGGTAACAAAGTGCATCAGAATGTGCACAAAATGAGCTTCCTGTTGCCGCACAAAGGAGCGTTGCTCTGTGCCTCAAGGTGCAATGGACAGAAACGGTGTTACTGTGTATAACTTTCTGGTTTGGATTACTCTATAAATTCTGTTAAAAACAGCTGTTCTAGGGGTTTCCAAACTTATCAGTGGACTTCTTAGTTGTTTTTTTTTTTTTTTTAATATCAACACTTAGAAAACAAACCAGTGATGATCTCTGGTGTGAACTTGGGCTGCGATTCCCTGCTGACAGAATCTGATTGGACAGCTTCACCCATGAAAAAGATCATAGATTCACTCTTACAGTCTGAAGTCCCCATGTAAAACCTTCCTGGGTTCACCATGAAAGGCAGCTATGCTTTCTGTAACAGCAGCCTCCTGAGTGAAGCTACTCACTCCCCAGGACTGTAAGGATACAGTGGATAAAAACTGATATGGGACTAATGCCGAGGACAGAAAGGTCTATGCAGTGAAATGATGCGTGAAATATTAAGAGGGCGTGTGTTTGGCAGCTTCATTAGGAGGCCAGGGGAAGCTTTCTGCACACCAAGAAAGGATGGAGGCAACTGTGTCTTGGAAACTTGACAAAGAGACCTTTGTGTTCTCCTCTCTTGTTTGGTTTAGCATTGTCACAGTCCTCTCTCTTCCCGGAAAATGCCCTCAGACACAGCAGAGGACCCTGTGTTTCTTGTTTGTAGATGTACAGGTCTCCTTCAGTCCCCTACCCTGACACACTGAATCAGTCTCCTGATGGATCCACATGGATTCACAAACTATGGGAGTGGATGGAGGGAGCTCTCCTGCTTGTTTCAGCAGGCTGTATATTGAGCCAGACATTTCAAGATCAATTATTCTCAAATTTGAGTTTATAAACAAGTTAGGGTATGAAAGATCTTGAAAGATTGAATAAAAGAATTTTTTTTTTAATGGGAAAACATAACTTCATCCCAGCGTTCAAGGCTTTATCTGGCATCTGTGCCTCGGTCCAACATGGGGTGAGTTGATGGCAGGAGCACAGAAGATGGAGCTGATAAGCGGCAGCAGAACTGCACAGAGCACTGGAAATTGAAGACAAGGAACTACCTGTAAAAAGAAAGACTTTGACAACATAATGTGGAAAAAAAAGCATGCCAAGGAAAATTATTTTGACAATACTTGGGAAAATATCAGAACAGACAAGGTTAAGCTGAATGTAGTCAGATGAAGGTTCCTTCTTGGAACACGAAGATTGCACAGAAGGTTTAGTAATATAAATGTTTTACCCCAAAATGATTGCAGAGAACATCAAGAAAATGTTCTTTGAAACGTAAAATGTTAGTTAACATTCTCAGGGTAATTTATTAACATTACAGACAGAAAGAACATTTGCAAATTCTAAGTATTCCATGATACAAATGAATAGGCAGTGAAATCTAAAGAAATGCTAAGGATGGAGAAATTTTTAAGGTAAATTATTCAATTCATTGAAGATTTTTCTACATCTGTGTATATACCATTGTAGCTCCTTGTCATATAAAAGCGTACTGTTTCATATGGAAAAAAAGGAAGTGCAACTTTTTCCTGGAAGCACTTTGAGAAATTTTACCCCACTAGTACTTAGGACCCTTTGCCTTCTCCCCAAGCATCAGTTAGCTCCATGTTGTTTCTGCAGAAGTAAATCCCCTATGTTGAAGAAGACAGCGAAGGAAGCAAGGCAGCACAGATAAAACTCCCTTGCAGGTCGCAGGTCAACCAGTGCTTGTCCCAGTTGTTTAGGATCCTATGTGTTTGGCAGTCCAGCTGCAGAACACGTTTTCAATATAGCTTCTTCCAAAGCTGTGAGGAGACTAGATTTGCGTTTTATGGTATCAAGAAAAAGATTCTTTTCGGGCAGATATTTCCACGGCCTGGTTCTACAAGTGCTTTCTCTTAGATGCTTAACTGAGAACACAGTCACCAGGACATGGGAGAGGGAATTGCCGGAATAGCCTTGCTTGTCCCTGGTTAACTCGCTTGGTTTTAGTATGGGTGGTTATGTTAACTGCAGGATGAGTTTAGCAAAAGAGTAGCTACAAGTAGCAGAATCCCGCATTGCCATGCTTTAGTGGTTACTCTGAGTCACACACTTCTCATGTGTAGTGGAGTACAGCAGATGGACTGGAGTGATGTGACTTGTGGTGTGCACTGAAGGTAGTTTGCACCGATTCTTCTGTTGCAGGGAGTGAAAGCCTGCAAATATTTGGTTTGAGAAGTGAAGAGAGGTCATTCTCTTTGTTTCCGAATGGGTCCAAGAAAATAGCTTAGATAAATACTGGCAGTGGATGACTGTGTTCCTCTGCTGTATACCTGTGTGATCAAAGAAGACTCACTCTGCGGATAACGCCCAGATTTGTTGAAAACACTGGCTGACTTCCTCAGTAGGCCAGAAATCATCTTACAATAAAGCATAACATGTTATTATTTCAGCAAATTATTTCTCTGGGTTACAGCTGTTACAGGTTGATGACCACGTGATCAGAAGTTTAAATTTTTCACTGATAACTTTTAACAGAGGCAGTCTCATGAAAACAGCAGAGGGAATCACAAGCATTTGGAGAAGTTCATGGGCACTACAGTTAGACTATATCACCTCTTACCACATCCGTTATAAAAACAACTTCTACGATGTGAGTAGATTGATAGCACACTTTGTACTGTACGTAATTTTAATACACTCTGTCGATTACAAAACTCAAAAGTTGCATCACATCAGAATCGCAGTATACCATGTCTCCAGACTAAACTAGGAGATTATTAAAGAGGTCCTACAGTTCAAAACAGGTTTTATTTGCTGAACTAGTGCCCAAAAATACCCTATAGTTTTACTGTGGAAAACAGATAAAGGATTATTTTTTCTTCCTTTTTTTTTTTTAATTAACTGTATTGAATGATGGATTAGACATAATTGTCATCCCAAGCTTAAAACTGAAGAAAGAAATTTCTTTTGCAAGATTCTGCCTGTATTTTGTAACACATTTGAGGAACTCTCATATGGATTAGATCTCCTGAGTCTGCTAGTGGCTGACATATGTTCTGTGAAAAAGAAAAATGACATATTGTTCTGTAAAACTATTCCCTGTGTCTTCCCACTTGCCAAGCTTACTATACGTTATTTGAAGAAAAAAATGTTGTGCAAAATATTTTGTAATTTAGTAGGAGAAGTGGAACAAATGATTGCAATTGATTGTGTCAGCAATGGACATACTTATGTTAAGTGCAAATGCTGGTACCAGGAATATTTATTAAGCTCTCAAAAAATATTTTCACTTGGCAAATTTCAGATTGACTCGTTTGTACTCTGTGGAACAGACCCAGCCCTGATTATCGTATATAAATTGAATGTTAATAATCAATACCAGATGAGATGAGCAAACTGTGAAGAGCTGAACGATAACAGCTTTCACAATGCTTTTTGAAATGCACATCAGTCTTTTGCCACAGAAGCCTGGAAACAAAATACCATGTTTAATAGCTGGCATCAAAGAGACTTAGCAGATAATAGAGCAGAAAGAACATGCGCTTGGACTATTTGATGTAGCGCAATTACACGCTAATATGTAAAAAGGTCCTTGAACGATACTTTTGCTTTGTTTTGCACGATATTGCAACAGAAATAAAGTTGAGCCTTGAAAATGAGGATTTCAAGACAATTATATTTCAATGTAGTCTATCAGATCTTATGTGTTGCTTATGTCAGTATTTGGATAGAAACATTCAGAGATTACCAATTCTTGAAGCAATTAATGATAAGTAAGTAGTGATCCCTACTTCTTCAGGGTCAACACCAAATTCAGGACTTATAATAATGCTTTCTTGCTTGACATCTCGAGCTCTTGTCTTGAAGGCTGTCTCATCACGTCAATCTACGTGGTCCTGCAGTAGCACCATAGCTCTAGCTGTGTTTCCTGCTCAGGTGGTCTTGTGCATGATGAGGTTTTTCTTTGGCATCACCTGTGTTTGCAGGGATGTTTGGGGTCTAAACAAGTTGTATGCACAAAGTTGAATTATCGTTTAGTTCTGCTGTATTTGAGCGTCTCTTTATCACAGGCCCTGTCTTTCATAGAGGACTTCAAACATCCTGATATCTGCTAGAATGGTAACAGAGGCATGTACAACCAATCCAGGAGGTTTCTGAAGTGTATTGAGGACATTTTTTTTTGAAGCAGGTGATCAATGAACTGATTAGGGAAGATGCTTTGCTCAACCTGTTACTCACAAGCAAGGAAGAACCTGTTTGAAAAGGTCAAGGGCAGGCTTGGCTGCAACGACTGTGAGAATTGGCATGTTCCCATGGAAGACAGACCTGGAGGGAAAGGAGGCCCAGGAGAGCAGGTCAAAGTTCAAGGACAACCTCCTTAGAGCATAAGAGTAGTCTACTGCAATACGCAGGAGGTAAAGCAATCATAGCAGAATACCAGCATGGATGAAGAGGGCGCTCCTGACCAAGCTCAGAGGCAGAAAGGAAGCACACTGAAGGAGGAAGTAGTGATGGCTGCCCAGGAGGAATAGTGAGACACTGTTTGAGTGTGCAGAGAAACAACTGCAAAATCCAAAGCTCAGCTGAGTTGAAATTAGCAAAGGATGTGAAGGGCAACAAGAAGGGCTTCTTGTGCATGTGCCTGGACCAGTGACCAACCAGTGTCAGCCCCAGTCCAGTGACCACCCAGCAAGTCTGTTGTGATGAGGCAGGTTCAAGGTCAAGCCAGGAAAATAAGTTAGGACGTCAAGATCAGGGAGGTCTGAGACTGGGCACTGACACAGCGGCAGCTCAGCTGCACTGTGGCTCGGGCAGAGGCCACGTGCAAGAGCCTCAGCGTGAAAGCAGCTCCCGAGGGACAGAGGGCCCGTCAAGCCCTTGCTGAGGCTTCTCTAGCTTTCTTCCCAACAAACACAAACAGCTCAGAACAGCAAAAAAAAGGCTGACCTTGAACTCAGTCAACTGAACTGAACCAACTGAAAACCTGGAAAGGGGAGTTCATTCAAGGCCCTGATGCAGTACAGACCGGGGATTCACTGCCCAGAAAGCAGTATTGCAGAACAAAGCCTGGGGGACCTGGTGCACAACGAGCCAAATGTGAAGCAGCAATATGTCCTTGCAGAAAAAAAATGCTGACTGCACTCGAGGCTCTGCTAGCAAAAGGACAGCCAGCTGCTGAAGGGAAGTCATGAGTCCCTTTGTTTGTTTACCCTGTCCAGATTTGGGCTCCCCATCACAGGAGAGACACGGACATACTGAAGCAGGTCCAGTGGAGGACTGTCAAGATGTTGGGTGGCTGGAGCTTGTGATGGAAGAGAGGCTGAGAGAACCGTGCTTGTTCAGCCCAAAGGAGAGGTGAGTGCAGGGGGAACCCCCTGCTGTATGCAGCTACAGAGAAGATGGAGCCAGACTCTTCTCAGTGGTGCACAGTGGAAGGACAAGAGGCAGTAAAGATGAAACGGAACCTAAGAAATTCTGACTTGACACAGTAGTTTATTTTTTGCTGTGAGAATGGTCAAACACCGGAGTGAGCAGGTTGCCCAGGCAGGCTACAGTATCCTCCACCCTTGGAGATACTCAGAACCGACCTGCATGAGGCCCTGAGCAGCCTGCTCTACCATGACCTGCTCTGAGAAAGAAGCTGGATAAGGTGACCTTTGGAGGTCCCTTCCCACCTGAATGATTTCATGTGGCAGCAAGATACCTTTGCACAGTGTCAGAACACAAGTCCTTGGACAGGACATGGATGTTTGCACTTAGCGACTTCTAATTCTCAGGAACACGTATGCATTATTCTGCTCCAACATCTGTTAATAATGTAACAAGAGCATGAAGAAAAATGACTTTCTAATGGAACTATTGAGAAAAGCAACAGATGGAGAGTTCTGTGCAAAATAAGTAATATCAGTATGATTTAATTTTTGTGTTTGCCTGGGACTCAGAACAAAATGGCCTGATCCTGTGGCAGGCTTACAGCAACATTTGAGAAGCACTGTGAGTACCCTCTGTTCCCTTTCACATCAGTGAGGAGTGAAGCCCTGGAATAAAACAGTGAGGTGGCTTCACAGGTTGCCATCATTCTGAACTCCCCCAAGCACATTCAGTCAAATGCCAAACAGTACAGTGTCCTACTATCCTTCTGCTCTTAAACTGGTCCTACAGCTGCACTGCTTAGGGCAGGTAGCTGGACTAGCTCCTACAGAGCTATCAGCTGTACAATGCATGGCTGTAGCAGGGCTGTACTGTCCTAAGCCCATTGGCCTTGCTGCTTTTCAGCTGTCACTTCTTCTTCCAATCTCACTCTAGCCAGCTACTAAACTCAATTTCTTCAGCAAGCATACCAATAATTATGGCAGTTTACTGTATTAGTTAATTACTGGGGATTACGCTCACATCTGTTGCACTCAGAATCTCTCAATCAGTTTAGTGCCTTTGGTATCTGATCCAGTGGTGAGTCAACAATGGCAAATACATATAGGCATCTCAGACCATCTGTCTGAACTGTTTGTAGTTATTTGGCACACAGATAACTGGGTCAATTGTCCTAACACCTCCCAATGAAGAAACCTGCAGAAGATGCATTTGCTATTTCAGTGATTTACCTGTGATCCAATTGTGTAACAAAGCATTGCAGCAACAGAAGAATAGGAAGTCTTCCTCAAAATATTGCTATATACCTATATTAGGATTTATACATTGCACAAGGATGTAATTTTTCCTTTATAGAAAAAATATTAATAAAGCAATTTTATATTAAAGGAAATTTGCCTTTTCCTAAGAAGAAAGGTTGGCATTGCTGAATTATCTGATGCAATTAATTATGAGCAATGAACCTGCAAAAAACTATGAAGACAAATCTCTGGCCAAAGACACTGGCACTGTGGGCTCCCTGTTATGTCATCTGCAACATTAGAATGTGGGTTAGGGATATTCTGCTGCTTCACTAAAAAATTAATCCTTAAGAAAACTATCTGCTGGGCTGAAAAAAAATCTCAGCAATAATGACTAACTGTGGGAAAGAATTTGGTACATTCCCTTAGCGTTGCCATCATCGTTTCTCAAACCTTTCTTGGAGGGATTTTTTTTTTTTATGTAAAGAGAACAGTTTCTTTCTTCAGTCTTTCATTTCTTTGAATTTTCCTAACAGGGAGGCCAGTAGCAAGGTGTCTGACTCACATCTAAACTGAAACTGGGCAAGGACCACTGTTGGTTTTCAAACAGGCCTATGAATAATCAACATTCGCCGGAAAGTGCTTGGTACTTGCAGGCGGAAGGCTGGATTTGGGCAGCAGAGCTGAAAGGTGGCTTCTTTCACTGTTAGGTTCTGCCAGCTGTCATAGCTGAATAAATTAGAAATCCACCCAAATAATTTTCTAAATCATCTACAAATTGAGGTTAGTATGCATGGAAATATCATCTATCTTTAATTTCTAAATTAATTTACATCCCAACTGCTGAGATGCATGAGTAAAGCCAATGTCTGGTTGGCTTGTAATTTCCTAGATACATACTTCACGTCTTCTGTGGATTATGGTGCAAATCTAACTAACAAAAGGCATTATGGATCGGACTGTGAGCATTTGCAAATACTACCAACACGCCAAATGCTGAGCTAATACAGCCATACTGTAAACGTTTAAACTTTTCAGTGTCTTAGCTCTTATTCATAGACGTTCCCCCAGCTCCTTTGTTAAACTTGCAATTGAAGCTGACCTGATTAAGAAGACCTGCTTCCTGAGTCTTGTTGGTAGGACACATTGATTAGAAAGCCTATTAAAGGAAATGTACCTGGCCAAGTAGAACTTCTGTAATACTTAAGATCCCTTAATACACAATACACGTGCTCCAGCTTACAGAGATGACGAGAGCTCTCTTCTACCTCAGAATTGAGCAGCAAAGAAAAAGAGCCTTGCTGGAGTTAGTTGGGGAGGGAGATTTAGGCGTGTGCAGAGGTGGATTCAGCCAGTGATCCCTAAATTCCCTGTTATTTCACAGAGTCGCCTTTCTTTGTAGCGTAAATTCTGTTTCCTGCGCTCCTTATGCATCCCCTTGTACAACACGTGCGTGCTTGCAGTTTGCATTGAGAGGATTCAAATTCCCCCCTGCTAAATGCTTCACAGAATGCTTCTTTTCTTCAGAGGCTTTGTGCTTTCCCCTTCTCTCAGTCCTTTTTACCTTCTCTCTGCCAAAAGAAAAGCACTATACGTGTCTATATAACATTTTCAACCTGAAAAAGTTATTGGATTCTCACAGAACTTCTCTCTGTTGCTCCTCCATTTCCAAGTGACATGATGTGTGTCCATTTCTTGCCTCTTTCTCATGCTTTTTTTGAGATCCTGACCCTGCTCTGCAACACTTTTATAGACCCAAACCCATGTGGTTTTGATTTGGCAGAGAATGGCAGGTTGCTCCACATTAGAAAGGATGTGGATGCTTGTTTTTGGATTTTGTTTGGTGTTTTTCAACTACCTCTCCTATTGTTTCCATATTGAATTGGGTCGTAAACTAAAAAGGATGCTATACCTTTTATGTTGATCCTTGAGATGAGCTGCCCTGATGGCTCTTCCACCCTCTTCTTATCTGATACAGATGAAGTAGACTTTTGGTCTTTCTCATGTAACCTCTTACTGCAAAGCATTAATCAGTTTGGGAGAAAATTAAGACTTGTTGGTCCAATTCATTTTACATTGAGACCTCTTTTACTGACAGCACATAAGAGTTTTGCATAGTGTCCGTAAATATCTATATTAGTTTTAAGGTTCCTTTACTTATTACAGTGCTGCAGAGATAACTGATCACCGCTAGCAAACTACTGTTAGGATTGAGTAGGAATCCTTAAATTACCTGGTTTTCAGTTGCTCATATCTATGAAATAAATGTTCAACCCCCACCCCCTGCAAATCCTCTTCTATCGGCCCTACATGAACCTTTTAGAGAGAATTTAGGCAGAATTCAGGCATTTTCATGCTATACGAAGCAATAAAGAAAAAATGCATTTTGACTTCTAGATTACCTGGTAGAATAGCTGACTCTCAAAAGCTGAAATATGATTTGCTTCATGGTTCTAATTTGGAAAGGAAAACCAGGGTAAAGAAAAGTGAACTCGACTTTCCTGGTTTCAGAACACACTGATCTAATCCATTCTCTGCATATATTAGGTTTTTCTTTTGGTTTCTCCTTCTGTCTCAACCCTTTCCCATGCAAGGGCTGAAAACAAGGCAGCAGCAAGAGGTGGTTTTGAACACCAGCACCTTTCCCAAAACATTGTCTTTCATTAAAAGCTGCTGTGGTTGCAAAACAGTCTTAAAACCATGAACTAAGTGTAACCTGGGCATAGATGTCTGCTTAAGCTTTCACGGCGACTGAAATAATAGCCCTGAGAGATGTGAGCCTCGTCCCAACAGGGTTTTGTCTCGTATGCCCCCTATTTTAAACACGAGCTTTTTCTACTCTTCCTGCTCTTCCAGGCAGGCAAGGTTCAGCCCCTGCATCCAGCCAATTTACTCTAGTGACAAGGCACGTATTTACTTTGGGAAAGAAACCTTACTTATTTTTTCTCCAATTATGACAAAATAAATTCCAAGAGTCCTGTTGGTCATACCTGCCAAGACAGACACCAGTCCAGCAGACTGGAATCAGACAGTAGAGCAGGCTGATGGGCTGCCACACCACTCTTCTGCTTGTAGAAGTGACAAGCACCAGCAGCTTAACGAGAGAAACAAACTCACAGTAGGCTTATAAAGCATTTAATAGAATCCAAAATACAGATGCACTGAAATCCTGAAACGGCATTTTTTTCACCTTCTGGTGCACTTCAAATGGAGTTCTTCCACAAATATTTGGAAAATCATCCAACCAAATTCAATCTTGCTCAATTATTGGCCATTTTTTGCAGCAAAGTTTCAAAGTCTATGTGCTTTACAGTACGTATGGGGAAGAGATGGAGGGCAGAAGGGAGGTAGAGAGAGAGAAAGACATATGGACAAGACTCTGATCATCTCCCTTCCCACGCGCTTTCAAATGCACCCAGCTTTACTAGCTGCTGAAGCCCTTCCGGTCCCGCAGCACCCCTGCGTGCAGGATGCAGCCAGCCTGCCCCGGGCACTGCAGCTGACCAGCCCTGGGGCTGCAGGAGGGCCCCTGCCTTGCCCTTCTCATGGCCGGTGCAGCAGGGACAGGCACTCCTCCCCGCCTCTTCTTTAGTCCAGACTGATTCTATCAGAGAAGTTAAGTTAAATTTAGAGTTAAGCAGACTTAAGGCTGCCTGCTTCAAGGGCTTCTCACGGAATACAAAAATACACATTGGACGATTTTTTTCTTAAAAAACCCTGAGCTATATGAAGTGTGGTACGTGTTAAGGACACAAAGCCCTAAACAATTTCATTTACTTCAGTGGGAGTTGCAAATATTGACTGTTAAAACACAGCCAGGAATTACTCCAAAATGAAGGCTGGGAAAGTAAGTACATGAAAACCAAGAAAATCCCAAAGCTAAGGTTTCTGCCGCAGCATTCAGTCATTTTCACTGCAGATTTATACCTTTTATTGTTATTTAATCTATATCCTGTGAGGTGTGTAGGATGTGTAATGAAGCCAAAATGATATTGCTTTGGAAAAGCTAGTATTTGTAATTTCCTGACCTTTGAATATTGATTTTTCAGCCTTGGTGATGCACTAATGCTGGTTTATGTTTAATATTAATCGGCTTGAATTTTTTTTCTTCTTTTTAACTGTTGATACGATGATTAGTTTCTGGAGGAAGAGTCAAAAGAATGACGTTTTTTCTTTGGCGCAGTACCACAGAATCTATTTATACACTTTTTCATTGCAATACTACTATGCTGGTGAGGGAAACGTAGTGTAGGTGGGAATTTGGCTGCTCAGTGCCTCTCAGATGAATGAGATCTGGAAGCCTCTCAAGGACGGTGTTACTTTTTTCTTCCTTTCCAAGCTCACTAGAAACCCTCGAGGGTATAAAGCTTTTAACGTGTGTTTACGGGACGGTGTGTTTACTCCAGCGCCTAACCCCACTGCGCCACCTCTTAAGCAGTTTGGGAGACTGTTTTGTTTAGCACTCGATAAAGCTAAACAGATTACCTCAGGTTAAATTAACATTTATGACCTTTAGTATGAAAAGCTGCACTTTCCTGCTGTGCATAAAGAATGCAAAGGGGATGTTAAGATGTTTAAGTGAACCACTCGCCGGACTCATCTGAAGAGCTTGTTTTGCAGCGGGTGAAGGTGTCCGAGGTGAACCATGACCGCCGCCAATGCTGCCGTACCTGTGCGCCGCTCTACGACACCTAAGACTGGCCTTCGCCCGGTCCCGGTCCCGGTCCCGGTCCCGGTCCCGGTCCCGGTCCCGGTCCCGGTCCCGGTCCCGCCCCCCCCGGGGAGGGGCTGCAGCCGTCCCGGCCCTGTCCCGGCGCACCTGCCGTGGAGGGCAGGGGCTTCCCACCGCTCCTGACGGGGGCAGGCCCGGCGGCCCCCCACCGCCTCCCGCTCGCCCTCTGGCCCTCCCCCGCCAGGCTCAGGTGACACCGGCCGGCGGCTCCCCGGGCCGCCGCTGAGCTTCCTGGTTCCCAGAAGGTGCCGGAGCGACTGCAACAGGAACTGAGAGACGAGGGGAGGAGGCGGTGCTGCCGCTCCGCTGCAGTCGCGGCCCGAGCCGGGGGAGCGGCGCAGCCATGGGCCGCCGCCTGCCGCCGCCGCAGCGCTGAGCCACCTCCGCCGCCGGAGGGAGAGGGGCCAGCGCTGCCCCCTCGCCTCTGCCGGGCAGGGCGCTTCTCACTGAGGGGCGCTGGAGCAGCCGCCGGGGCTCCGCGATGTGACCATGGACAGCAGGTTCAAGTGAGTGTGTATGGGGGGGGCGGCCGGCGGGCGGCCGCGGCGGGGCTGTCAGACGCAGCGGGCCGAGCTCAGCTCCGCGGCGGGCAGGCAGCGAGTAGGCCTCGCAGTCCCCCCGGCCTGCCGGGCCTGCCAGGCGGCAGGGAGGGAGGGAGGGAGGGGAGGAGGGGGGGGAGCCCACCGGGCGGGAGCGTGCGAGGGGCCGGGCGCGCCTTGGCTGCTGAGTGACAGCGGGGCAGGCGGGAGGCAGCGGGATCGGGAGCGGGCGCTGCGCGCCGGGCCGGGGCAAGGCGGGACCCGCGGCGGGGGGAGCGGGGCGCGCACGGCGGCGGGGCGGCGCCCCCTCCCCGGAGCAGGCGGGGGAGCGGCCGCCGGCGCTGCAGCCGCCTCCCCCGCTTTTCTCCGCCTCCCGCCCCGGCGGCCTCAGCGCGCCTGCCGTGACCTCGCCCTCCCGCAGCTGTGGGGGCAACGCGCCCCTCCGACCGCCGGCCGCGCCGGGTCGGAGGCGTCGGTGCTGGGGAGCGGCGCCTGCTGTCTGTTGGCCCGTGGCTGGTGAAAAGGGATCGTGAAATGGTGGCAGCTTGCTCCCGAGGCGCCCACCCGGCCCCCGCGGGCCCAGCTCCCTGCCTCGGTCCCAGCGCTCCCTCAGGCCTGGGCAGTACCGATGTCTGCAGTGACCCTGCCTGCAGCAGCTGGTGGGCCAGGACGTCTGACACTAATCTCTCCCGTGACGGCAAACCTTCTTTTGCCTTTGTGGTATGGCAGGTGCAAAAGAGATTTTTTGGTGTGTAGAAGCACTGCTATCCAGCCTTAGACATCAGGAGCAGCCCCCGGTCTTGTTGACATTGGAAACCAAAAAGATGTTAAACACGAGTCTCAGGAATTGACAAAAATCTCTGTGTAAATATATGATGAATAAGTAGGCTGCTACTGGGTAGCTGTAAAGGAAACGAGAGACAGTCTGACAATTGTCAGATTAGTTTGGCACATTTTTGACACTTCTCAGTGTAGTGGGATGTGAAGAGTAAACTTAGAAGCATTTTTCTGCAAAAGCAGATCTAGAGTGGTAGAGTGAAAGACGGAAGGCAGTGTTACTTCAAAGAGCCTTCTTCACAGGGTAATTCAGCCAGGAGTTGAGGTAGAAGCCCTCATTTGGTGTTTGTAATGCTTTAACAGATTCATACTGAAACCCACTCTTTCATGGGCACCCCCTTGCCGTGGGGAAAGAGCTTGCGTGCCCTTGCGAAGTTGAGAGCTATGCTGTGTGTGGCATATGCCTCCGGTAGGGTCTCCCAAGCCTGACAGGTCTCAACTGAAGGGTCAGACAAAGTGTGTCCACGGGCAGGATGGGCTCACTAGCCTTCGGGCAACCATCCTAGGAGAAGGACAACTCTAACTCCAAACCCGGGCAGATGGAGCTCGTTTAGCCCTGTAAGGCCATCCATCTAAGAGAAGGATACTCTAACCAAACCTACGATCTGAGGACTTCGCTGTCACCGTCCAAGCTCGCTAGGCCCTGGCAGATGAACCTCAGGTGTAAAGGGTGGGGCCAGTCTTGCGCACGCTGCGCCTCACCTAAAAAATCCACCGCGCAGGCTTGAAGGGTGTACTCACGTTTTGGCCTTTTCAGCCATCAACGCGCTTGCAATAAGCGTGGGCAAAGCCCTTCCCAAATCTTCGTCCGCGAAGCCAAGCCATGAGACATGACTGAAAACCCAGCTTTGTGTGCTCTGGGTTTTAGAAGAAGAAACGGAAGGGGTAGATGGCGTGAGCTAGAGGGACACCCTGGGGAGATGTCAGTTCTCGGAGGATTTTTGAGGTTGCTATTCCAGGTGGCCCAACAAAGCCCCAGCCTTGTCAGTTTGGTCCTGAACCCACTTCCTAGCCAGAGGAACAGGGGATGGACTTTCATACTAGAGTGAATTTTCCAGTGTCCTGCATTCAGGCTGTTGTAACTCAGAGCAGAATTTGATCTCCTACTACAGGATCAGTAGATACAGGATTTTCCCAACTAAATGCTTTAAAATACAATGCAAGGAAAGATTGTGATAGGGGCAGGTTATGTCTCTGTAACCTGAATGAGACTGTAATTGCATATCTCATTGATGGCGGTGCTGAGGTCGGGGAAAGCATGTACGAATCAATTAATTTGTGACAGCTGAAACTTTCCCCAGCTCAGTCTTTGGATTTCATTCAAAGCTCTTTAAAGAAACAACGGTGTGTTTATTTGCTGCGTGTTTTATTTGAAGCTATTACTCTAGAAATGTAGAACAAGTCTTGGATTTTTTTTTTATTTGCCTAATACTCCACTGATTTCAGTGGGAGCATTACTCAGAAGGGAGTTCAAGTGTGAGGCCTTTTTATGTGGTTAATAGATAATTGATACGGTGCGGTTATACGCTTGTTTTTTAATACAATATGCAGGTGCTGGTAGGCGAGAGAGGTGGGTGGTATAATATTGGCATTTAGAACTGTTTTAATAAATATTTAGTGGGGGTTAGGTTAGGTTGAGTGCTAATTGCTATAGCATATGCAGAACATTATTATGAGGAGTGTGTTTACTGGGGATGTGAAAGAGGCATTTGGCCACGATGGCTGCTGCAGATGCGGCGGCCCTATACTCCCTGGCTCAGCTTGGGTTGGCCTTCATCCCTAGTTATGCATTAATGTTTGTTCTCACTGAATCATGCCTGAGACCTCAGCCTTTAAGTCAAAGTTGACAATCAATCTCTTGTGAAAGAGGAAGCTAAGTGCATTCTCAGCCTTATGGTGGTAATCGTATGCATTTAAAGGGTAGTGGCTAAATTGGTGTAATTAAAATGAAAGTGAAATGATGGGCTGTTCCCGTTAAGTAGAAGTAAATGTAGCTTTAGAACAGGCTGCCGTGATGCCATTAATATGTTGCAGAATCAGTGATAAGGATTTTAGTTGTAATTTTTTCCCAACTGTTAGGTATGATGGAGTGTCTCAAAAGGTATTTGGGGTATAAGGCAGTGACTATCACCAAATTAATCACACAGTTCAGCTTGTTATCTTCTGTAGTCTTTAAGGCTCTACAGGGAAATCTTTTTGGTTCGTCCTTAGAACTAATCTGATTTGTAAGTTTATTTAATGACGTTTTTATTTATTTAAATTTTAGTTTGTACAAATGGAATGGAAACGATGTAACACAGTAGAAACGCTATTGAAATGTGTATGATTAATCAGTTGTGTTTACTTCTTCTAGGGAAAATCCAGAACGTACCTTGATTTGGTACTGAAAGTAAAATGCCAAGCATCCGAAAATGAAGGTAAGATCCTGTACCTATGGATGTTTATTTATAGAAATGAGAGGTGAAAAAAAATAGTTTGCATTGTGATCTAGTGTCATCTTATGTTTTGCATGTTGTTGGATTGCGATTGTATTATAAGGTGACTATGGTTATTTTATTCCCTTTTAAAATCTATTAATCTGTTAATTCATAGTTGTGTGGGGTTTATTGTTAGATTTTCATTTTGTTTATTGTAAAAATGTTTTCTGAGAGAAATACTTGCAAAGTTGGACTTGAAATTTATCTTCTACTTTTCTTAAGTCTTAAAATCTTGATTTTATATAAGATTTCATTTTAGCAGAACAATTGACTTCTATTAGTGGAATGTTAATTTTGATCAGTGTGATAGGGAGACAGTAAGTTATTTTCTGAACAGCAGAAAGATACTTTCTAGCTCATATTTGGCAGCTGCTTTGGTTTGAAACATGATAGAAATGATGAGTGCTGACTTGAGCTTGTATTAGCTATCAGTTTCACGTCTCTATAAGCATGTGGTAAAAGAGATGTAGTGCAAGAATTATCTGAGAGAGGTTTTCTTTCCTCTCAAGAAGATGGGATTTCCAGTACTGAAATTAAAGTGACCTCTAGAAAAAAAACTGGGGGGACTCGGTTCACGTTCTCATCCAAGGCTGTTGGCACAGGGAGAGAAGTCTTGTTGGGGTTGTGTTGTAGTCATGTTAATCTGCAACACTGTGTCTTAATCACAATTGTAAAAACAGTAAACTACATCTTAAACTGGAGTGCTGTGCTAAAGGATCTTTCCCGAGTTTACTACTGTATCAAGTTAGAAGCCTGTGGGAGTTTATAGCCCCAAACTATTCCTTTTTTTTTTTAAATTTCAGCCAACATTTCTGTTAATGGTGTTGGGTACGTGCCTAATATGTTTACAAAACCATTTTTGCTGAAGCTAAACAATTGTAGGTCTTTAGATCTTTTCCTGACAATCCTGACAGGCTTTTCTGTACCTGTTGTATTATATTATCCATTATTGATATCTCAAGTTCCTCTCCTTTTTTTTTTCTTTTTTCTCCTTTTTGTAAGGTTGTTCATTTAGTTGTGGAATGACATCTTGGTGCTGGTGCAGTCCTTGGATATTTTCACTTTTTTGTGAGCAGCCTGCATCCTTCAGTTTATTGGCTGCTTTGTTGATTTGCTGTTGGTACGGTTGTGGTTTGGGTAATCAGATGGGCTTTCCTGACTTTCTGGACATTGTTGTGGTTTGTGTTATGGTATGTTTTACCTTCTGGTCTCTCCCTTTTGCAGTTTTTACCTTAGTAATTTCATAGATGATGTCTGCTTAGCTACTTGACTTGTGATCTGTTCCTCCTTGCATTGTGCATGTAGTCTCTGCCTCCACCTGACATCACTTCCTGGAGGCCCATTCACATTTTGGCTTAGGCCCAGCTTCAACCTGCAGATTTTATTCACTTTCTAGCTTTCCCTCCTGAGAGCTAGACTGCTGATAATCCTTTCAGGTGTCCATCTTGGAAAATGTGGGGTTTATTCTTCTGTGATCAGAACATGGGTCTATATCCATTTAATTCCTTTTATCTCCCTTTTGACTTCTGATCTTTGTTTTGCGTCATTCTACCTCTGCTGCCGTAAGAAGCCGCTTCTCGATACCTGTAGCTGTGTGATTGATTGCCCACGCTTGAATTCTGGTCACAGTAACTTCCCATGCCTCCCTTGGTGGGCGATTCATGCTGTTCAGCAGGTCTCCTCTGTGGAGAGGTAGTATCTTTAAGAAATCTATGTATCTCCTTGAACTGTGACCCGAGTTAATGAAGAAACTGTATTTGTGACTATATTGTGGTGCTCCCGCTTCTGTTCCACTTTTTGCTGTTATCCCTTCTACCCTGTCTGGGCTTAGTTGCTGTTCATCCATGGGGGTGGGCAAAGGCAGAAAGGAGATCTGATACCGGTAGTGTTGCTGAGGGGTTTAGGAGTGTTTCAGCTGGCCTGGAGGTTGTGATTCTTGCATGAGGCTGCAGATCAGCACAAAAGTACAGTCCCCTTTTAACAATCAAATCGTGCTGGCTGAATATTCCAGTTACCATCCTTCTGTACTTGGTGACCTATTCTGGGATTTGGTTTAATTTCTTTCATATTATGTCAAATTCAGATAACAAACTCACCACAGTGAGGGCTTGACATCATATTTACATACGGTATTATGAGCACAGTGGTGTATCAAATTAATATAACTGAATAATAAAGTTACTTAAAGGAAATTCACAAGGGATGAAAGCATGTTGTCTTCTACCGCCACTTTAGAAATGGAGCACAAGTCTCGTCATGCTAAACAGGGAGCTTTCAAGGTTGGTTTATTATAAGGCCTAACAAATTTGACAGTTACCCTGTATTGTAGGTCTTGCCTTTAAATAGGTTTTCATGCTAGGATAATCTTTTGAATATATCATACTTGAAAACGTGATCTGTTCACCTGTTTCTTTGCTTGTGCCTCTTTCTCTCTTATGAAAGAGATTTGTGTTTAAATAGGGGCTTTCTCCCTCGCATCCCATCTGCTCCTTGTACTTGATCCTGAACTTATGTCTGAATTTGTGGGCTGAATTGGTGACATCACTGTCACCAGTGTTGCCGTGGAAATATCACCACCTCAAAATTATGATCTCCGTGCATGAGTGAGCAGCAGGAGAAGCCAACTTAGGAGAGAGGAAGACCTTAATGTGACCCATGTATCTTTAAGCTTTTTCTTTTCAAGCTTTGCTGTAGCATACATTCTCCTGCATTTTAATTTCCCTGTGCCAGTGTGTAACTGCTCTGACAAATAAAAATTGAGGTAGCCCTGCTGCATCTGTAGCTATTAATAAGATGATGTTTTTACGAGGACACTATATGCCTGTAGCATTGTGACATGATGCAAAATTATGCTGTTAAAATTACTATGCTTTTGGAAAAGTATTTTTCGATAACTTCTCAATTGTAGCATAGCTCTCAAGGAATGTTAATTTTTTGGATCTGACAATGTCCTAGGGCTCTTCCAGCTATAAAGGCTCATACACGAAATGCAGCAAGGTTATATGTATTATGAAATTTGTTCTTAAGTAATTCCACTAATTATTTCCAACGTGGTTTTCTACTCAATGTAAACACCTAAGCGGTTTCATGTAGGTTAATATAATTTATCACTTCAGGTGTGGTAGGTAGCTCCTGAATTGGTTACAGGCTCAGTTGAGCTTGCATGTCTTCAGTTATAGTTTTCTCATGGGAGACCTGTTTTTGTGATTTAAGAGTAGCTTGCATACTTGAGTATTTATTTCTCAATATCGCATTCTTGACTGAGTAGATCGTCCTTTTGGGCTGCTGTCTCTCTCAGTTTTAAACTCCAGGAGTGCACAATAGCATTACTAGACTAGTGATCTTCTAACCCTTTTCTGATTTTGGGGGCAGGAGGGGAAAAAAGGGTACTTCTTTACATTAATACTCTTATAATTGAACACTCTATTGATCTAATAAGCATGAATTGTAACTTTTTTGCTGTTGCTGACAAGCTTTATTTATTCTTCGCTCAGGTTATGTTAAAAAAAAAAATAAAGCTTCTCTTTATTAGAGGGGCTTAATGCCTTCTCGTAGCACAAAACAGGATATGGTTCCCTCAGCAACTCAGAATATATTGCTTACTGTATTTTCAGAGTAGACGATGCTTTGGATATTATACTGCACCTAAGACTGTACCCTGAAAGTTGCATTTCAGCTGTATTTAATTGGGCAGTTGAAGCATGTATTCTAAGGAGGAGAGAAAACCTTTAGGAACAAAATCAGATTGTAGCCCGTGTCATAACTTCCAGTCCTTTGCTGCATGGTCAAGATGTAAGCATCAATTAACATGGTGTGTTGAAACATAGTAAGTAGTTAGTGTGACAACTTTTTCATTCCACTTCATTAATTTCATTTCAAAATTCATAACCTGATTTTCTCAAATGAGATGAATTTGAGATGGATTGAGATGAATTAACTTCTGTTAACCAGAGTTTGCTAAGCGACTGGGAGATGAGTGCTAGGTATTCTAAGAGCCCAATATTTGCTAACTGTGGATTTGGCTTGCAGTGTCAGTGGCACCTTACAGCAAAAGGTTTTACAGTGCCTCCCAGGCAGTTGCCGATTTTTCGTAATTCCTTCCTGTGTCGCTCCTTAATGAACAAGCAAACAAAAGAAAAAATGTGTGCCCATTTTAACATAATCATGGCCTTCTGTATTTTTTTCACTTACACACCCAGAGGACAACTTGAGAACAGATATTATCAAAAATGTTGGGTTATTTTAAGGACAAGCATTGCTCTTTAGCATTATGGTAAAAAGATGCAAGTTTTTTTGCACTTTGGGCTGAATCACCCTTTCTAGGTATTGGGAGTAATGCAGTATTACAGTTGTGCTGTGTGTGTAGTCTTACCTGAGGCTGTTGGTTCAAGATTGGACAAGAGCTGCGCTTACTTACGGCAGCTTTACTCTTCTGGCACTCTCTTGTCTCTTGGAAATTACAGTGCAGCTGGCGCTGAAAGATATGCTTGAGCCTAGAAATTGGCTAACCAAAGCAGTCTGCAGCTTTTTTTTGTTTCTATTCTTCTATCCAGGTTCTTCCATCATGAAAGTAAACTGGATTTCTGGAAGGTTGATATTTCTGAACTCTTCCACAGGGCATATCCAAATAATTTACCAATGTAATCTTTGTGAATCGTGTATACCTATCTATGTTTCTATGCATACATGAACATGTGCAGTATGTGCATACACACAAGTATGTTTGAACTTTAGATTTTGGTTAAATGTGCAAAGATACAGTTGGTAATTTAACTCATTCTATAAACTGTACATTAATTTTATTAAAACTGAATTACAGAGGCCAGACACAAAAGGCAATGCAAATATAGCAGCTGGCAGTAGAAAGGCAACATGCAACAGCTTCTGTGAACGTAAGGTTTTCAGCAGTTCTGTCCGTGGTTTCCCAAGAAGAAGATGACTCAGATTGGTTACAGTTTGTGTGGTTAAGAGAGTGCTGTTTGCTACACCTTCATTTCTTTGATTATAGCACATATGAAAAGCAACAAAAAGGCTCCATGAAGTGTGTAGGTAGATCCAGAAAATTCAGCCACTGGATGTTGTAGTTGGGATCTAGGACTGCTTAGTCCAGACTGTTCGAGTTTAACTTGAAAATCCCTTTGAAATAGTTAATTTTCTGTTTAAGCACATAATAATTGTTTGAACAAGGCTTGCGATTTGATTGCTTTGTTTCTCTTTCCTCTTTAAATCCTAGGATGCCTTCTGTAGCTCTAGGGCTAGATACGTGATTTTTCAGAGAAGGTGTTTAATAGGTTGTGTTGCATTGCGTAACTCCTGTAGTTTGTTTTGCCTGTGCTGGAATGATAATGAATCTTAATGATGCATGATCTATCAATTATTTTCCTTTAAAGGTTCTTTTCATGAAATTTTCAAGGAAAAGCCATGAAAACCAGTTTAATCATGTATTGGTGGAGTTAGAGAACTATATGAATTAAGTCCAGGAATTAGGCTAGAAATTAAAAATTCTTTGTATGAGGTTTGCTTGTGGTCTGTAAGGTACTAATAAGACGTGTAGTTCCAGGTATGTCCCAATTCTGAAAAAAGTTTAATACCATTGGTAGTTCTGTCCATGGGTAACCTGTTTAGCTTTGCCAGGGTTGTGACTGAGAGTCTTCCAAAGCTGCTTTCAGGATTGTGGTCAGAGCAAGCACAAATTTTGTTTGTTTTTTTTTTCTTTTGCCTTGCCCTTCCCTGCAGAGAGCTGTTTGTTAACCACAGGCTGAGCCTGTGGGTGTAACGTACTTATCAGATAGCTCTTTTCCTCTGCTGTACTTTTTTTTGCAGAGCATCACTTGAACCTGATTCAAAAGATAACTCTATCAGTGTAATACATGGAGAAGTCTGCACGATTTTTCTTTTTAAGAGCAATTAAAACTTTTGATATAATCATAATACACTGCCAACCTTATTCACTGTTGATTTTAACTGGAAGGTCACTAAATGAGTACCAGCCTACAGAAAGTTAGGTTTCTCTAACTTTTTAAAGTACACTATGTTCTTCGGGTGCCTATGAAGAGCAACTATATATTGCTGTGAACTAGATAAGTTTTCTTACAAGTCTTGTATTTATTTGTAGATTTTTAGTCTCAAATATTGTGTTACCACATTAGAATTTATTTTACACCAATAAAAAGTTAAAATTGCTTTTTCAGTTTGTACTATGCCATTTCATTACCTGATTATAGTCTTAGATACAGTTTTTGTATGTAAAAAATAAAGCTTTCTTTCCATATTCCACTGAAGTTTCATTAGGTTTAATACCCTCCTGCCCCAACTCATTAACTCCTATGTTGTTATTTAGGTTAGTGGTACTTCCCAAAACAGTTTCTTGCTTTCCCTGTTGAAATTTTCAAATGGCGATTCTTAAAAAGTTTGGAAGAGGACATTTAATCTAGCCTGGTTTCTCTACAGGATTATTGTTTGATTAGGAGCAGAATATGTCACAGTCCTTTGTTGAGGATTATATAAATGCTTTGAGGGCAAAAGCAGGTAGTGCCTGAGATTGTGCATCACTTTTGTCCTTTTTGACAAAACCAAGGAATATAAGCCAGGGTTTGGCTGAAGCTCTCTTGTGTATGAGCCCCAAGCATACCTGTAAATCCTTCATAAACTATAATCTTTTGTATAACTTTAAACCCTTCAGTTGTATCTAAATGAATGTTTCCATTATATTCAAAATTGAAAGGTCCTCAGGATATGAACAATGTATTCTGTATGTTTGGACTGTCACTAGCAAAGAGTGGGTGTTGGAAAATTATGAACAACAAAAACCATTCAGGCAACCATGATTTTGCATCTAAGATAAAGGTTGGCATTTTGATGCGTTTTACCTTTTCTCATTCTCCACACTGAGAAGTGGAGGGTAGTCACTCCAGCTTCCAGCTTCTCTTCACAGATGCAAAAATGTGGAGGAAGATGTTGCTGCTTTTCAGTGCCTTATTTCCTACAGTTTTTTTTTTTCCCCATCGACCTACAGAGATTCTTGGATGTCTGCGTAATTCGGAGGTGGGTGCAGATATATGTGTGTAGGAGGGGGAAGAGTGAGAGCTGTGGAGAAACAGGTCAAGAATCCCTTTCTCCTATCTCCTCTGCATTCTTCACCAGAGAGAAGAGACCTTGGTGGGGAGGGATGACCCTACACCCAGTAGCCAGAGGACAGTCCTAGGAGGAGTGGCAGGCTCTGCTCTACTCTACACCAGAGATTCCAGCTCTAGTAATGTGGGGGCAGGCACTGTGGTATCAGTGCTGGTAGAGATGAATTATTCCCCTGCAGGCGTTTGCCCAACTGTGTCATTTTTTCATGTAATGCCATATGCCACTTCCATCAGTGTGATTGGGTTTTGGGCAGTGAAATTAAAAGGGAAAAACTTGATGAATTAACCTATACAAGTATTAACTTGCTACAAAAATAATTGTGTATAAAATTCAGTAGAATGAACATACTAGTATTAATATAGGCCAAAACCAGCAACCTCTATCATGTAATGCAGTCAATCAATATGAAAGTTGATGTCCCTGTGCTTTTTTTCAAATGTAATTTTAGTTTGGTTGTAGTACTTATCTATTTGAGTTGGCTGCCTGTGGGTAGTTTGTGGGCTTTTAAATTGCTTGCGCCCAGAAGTGTTAAGAATTTGCATATTTTTCTAAGCTAATGTCAGCATGCTTCTGCCCTCCCACACACCGAACAGTCCATCTTCCACAGAGGTTTGTCATTCTTTAAGGAGATATGTTATGCTGCTAGCTCTCTTCGTGTATAGTTTAATGGCTTGTCTTTTATGTACGGAGGATCTGCTTAAACAGCTTTGAAAACTGGTTAAGCTCTCAAGGTTTAAAATGCTATTTGTAAAGCCCTAAGTTTCTCTCTAGCACTGAGTTGAAGAGGCTGAAGTGTAGGGTTTCCTCTCTGGTTCACAGAAATAGTCTTTTTAATTCTTTTTCCTTTGCCACTGGTGATATTATCTGAGGGCGCAGATGCATGTAGATGCGTGTGCTCACCATATAACTGTTGGGATGGATACTTCTGTTGGTAAATAAAATAAACCATGATCAAGACTACAAAGGGAAGAGTTATATAAGTGTTCATGATGGGCTTAAAAACCCCTGAGGCCAAAAAAAGTTTTCCCGATAAAGAGCTATTATTATTCCTTAAAATAATTCTGTGTACTAAGAGCAATTTGAGCATAGCACTGCTTTGCAACTAGTGTGTTAAGAATCTACCCCTTTTCATAGTAGGCTGACGTGATGTCTCTGAGATCCAGACAGAAACATGATGTTCACAGGCACATACTTAAGATGGAAGATTCTATGTGACTGACAAATAAAGTCCTAAAATGCTGAAAACATCCTTACATCTGCCTTTGACATTTTTCTTTATATCTTGGAACTGTAGCTCTACATTTAGAACTGAATAATTTGGGTGGACAGAGGCTTCTTATGTGTTCTGATTCTGGTTTAGGAGAAAGGATTAAAACGTAATACTTAACTTTATGTGGAAAAGAAAAGAGAAAAAGCAGAAGTGGTGAGAGAAAAAAGGCCTGAACAAGATTTTGGGTGTGGTTTCTGCACTTCCTGAGCTGGGAAAGCCAAGGCAGCAGTTTACAGTCATACTGCCTTCCTTTGCAGAATTCTTGATGCTTGTTTGGAAGGTACTGTCCAAGTATTAAATCCTTAATTAGAAATAAGGATTGAACAATGCCCTTAGATTATGTTTCCTAGAGTTTGAATCTGGATTCAGGTTTCTTTACACATTTGAGTGGTTATTCAGATGTAGATTGAAACCTAGTGAAAATTACAAACTTGTGGCTGAAAATAGTGTATTTAGTTAGGCTTCTGTGTTTACTTTAGGACATATTTTACAAACTTTCTTAGTTAATGCCAAGTTTTAATGGTCATAGAGGCATAATTGTCATAACCAAGGTATTTTGCTGTAGCTGGTTTACTACTGCATTTTTCCTTCAACTCAGAATGGGAAAGAGTGACACAAAGAATGATTAATGCTTCTGCTTACCTTCTAGTAGAGAACAAGAAATTCCTATTCATCTGACTTTAGATGCTGTTCACATCAAGGGTTTTATTTGTTGTACCAGTTGAGCCTGTGTTAGAACACATCTAAATATTGTAAAGTTATGGTGTCATTGTGTAGACAGAGTAAAATGTTTGCTTTTGGGAGGAGGCAGTTCTTTTGCTCTGTTACAGTACAAGCTAAATAAAAAAAAAGTGCTGTGTTTGAATTTAAATACTGGATGCTAAGTTTTGAATTTAACTGGATTGCGAGAGTTGCACTTGACACAGAGCAGCCATGCTGGTAATGGTTATAAGGCACAGGATCTTTTCCTTCAGAAGCTGCAAAGGAAAACTGAATGTTTTAAGGCAGCTGTTTCCAGGAATGGAGTTGCATGATTGAAGAATGATAACTTTTACATCCTTGGGTTAAGATGCAATACAAAAAAGCAAAAGCAAAAGAGCGTTTTGCGTTACAGTACATGTGTTTCTGTTCTGTTTGAATGCTAAATAAGAAAATGTAGCAGCACAAAGATAAAAGACAAGGATTGTGTGACAGTTGTAAAAGTACCTGGAGGTCTGTAATGAGTTTGAACAAATAGAGTGAAACCGCTGTGCCTTTGGAGTGACAAGAGAGAAACAGTTATTGTAACTTAGGCTTGATAACAAGAGCTGATGATAATTCATGTATCCTCTTCCTATCCTTTGGAGGTCATTTGGCTCAGTTTATGTGTCTGCTTTGTCAAATAGCTAGCAGCCTAAAAGCAGTGTGAGGAGAGCATCCTTCTGGCTGCTGGCAGCACCTGGCAGGCTTGCTCTGTGGGTATGCTTGCCACTTGGCTGGTGGGGCTGCTTCTGGAGCCGACAGGAAATGTTTCTCATGCGGGTCAGATAAGGAGGAACTGGTGGGATTTTCATGCCATGCAATGTAGTATGGGTTGTTGGTTCATCCACTAATTTCAGGTTTCTGGGGTTTGTTAAAAGATGTGCTGCCAGTTCTGGAAACTGAAAAAACCTAGGGATGCCCTTATTCTCTCTTACCATCTTCTAGAGTACTCTCAGTGTTGGAGTATTGTCGGGGTTGTGTTAAACTTCTGTCCTTTTTCTGAGGAAATGGATTCAACAAATTTGTTGGTACCTTCCAGTTTTCTGTTTACATAGTAAAACTTAGCTCTTAAGGAAAAAAACCCCAGTTAGATTGCTGTCACTCGTGGTCGTTTTAAGACATTGCATATTTGGAGATAGATTAAATTTCATTTTGTGTAACACAATTCTGTCTAAAGAGCACAATTATGCTAGACTGGTATAATGCAATAGTTCACAGAACTGAAAATAGTTGATGGTATCATGACACAACATGAGAAATTCTGAAAACTTTGTGTCCGGGAAGGAGTTTTGCTGGTATTCATATTCAAAGTATCTTCTCCCTACTAAGAATATTGCCAGATAAAAATGGACTTGGGTTCCCTCACAGCAGATGAATTACTTCTTTAGCTGAAACTAATGAACTTCTCCTGGCATGTCACCAGTAGCTGGGATGACAGTGATTGTGTGCCAAAGCAGGTAAAGCTTGGTTCTGAGCATTCAGCTGCAGTTTCAGTCAGGCGTTTTTAATTGGTGCATCTCAGTAAACCCATTTTAGTTTCTGGGACTGGGTATGTCCTGTGCAATGTAAGTACATGCTTACATCTGCTTTTACTTGGGAGTTGGAGCCCTGTAGCATCTTGCAAGGTCTAGGCTAAAAATGCTTGTACAAGTGTCATTGAGAGGAAAAAAAAAAGTCAGATCAAACTAGCATGTATAATTAATAAGCAATTTAAAAAGAGAATTCTCTTTCTCAGTCTTGATATAATATGCTGTATTTTACAAAGAATAATTTGAAATGTATTCTTTTGCATTCTCGTTTTGATGTTAGAAATCAGTGCTATGGATCTGCATGACAAAAAAAACCCCATGCTTGAGATAACCACCTCCAAAGTGCCTGGCTGAAAACGTTTTTCACTGGCAATAAAACCCATAAGAAATTAAAGTTTGCCTTAAATTCTCTGTCAACTAGTGATGGTGACTATCTTCTTTTTACATATACAATTTTGTGTGACATTGTTGGATGCTGACAGGTCTAGCAAACTACTTTGTCATTGATGATACTTGTCAGGCCCTGCAGACCTGGGAGAGAATATGCATTGTGTTTTCAACAGTGGACAAAATTAAGTCCTTTCAGCTTCTACTGTTGGGGAAAATTATGAATGATGGGATAAACCAGATCAAACAGTAATAAAAATAAACTACTGGAACTTTCAGTGGAAGTGAAATAGCATGAAGGTTGGAAATAGAAAGGTAGGTAAATTGATGTCGGCTGTGGACATCAGAGCTTTCGAAGCCAGTAAATCCTTGAGGATGGGCAAAGCCTGAGCAGTTGCTCTGTAAGTGGCTGGGGAACGTGAACTTGGTCAGCTTATATGTGATCTGCCTTGTGCATTTTAAATAAATGAGGAAGACCTGAAACTGCAGCGTGCTTTGAAGTGCTAGAAAAAGTACTTTGCTTCCAGCCCTAAATTATTGCAGTTCAGTCTGTAGGCTTGCTTGATTCTCCTAAGATGAGACTGACGGAATCTCAGTGCTGATACACTGCTTTTCTCTGTTATTTCCCAAAAAACTTCTTGATAACAGCATCAGCTTTCACAGAACCTATCTGTATGGCTTCTCCTACCTGGGTGTTTTGGTTGGTGACGCTTTTCGTGATCGCTTGACTCTCATAAACTGGAAAATACTCTGTGCAGTAAGTTGTGTGAAAATGAAGGTATCTTGCTATAAGATGTTCTCTGCAAAAGGAGTACCCAGTAGAAATTTTGACTTTCTGAGGAACAGTGGCTGTACTTCTAAAGGGAGACAGAAATATTCAGAATAAAAATTTGGCTGTTTATGCAGTCTCTTCTGGGATTGCAGAATGATCTGTGTGCTCACCAGTTGACAATGTCATTAATGACTTTGGTAAAAGAGACCGAAATGAATTCAACTTAGGACAGTTGCAGAGGCACTGATTACGGTTGTATTGTAACATGGATTTAGAGTCAGTCTGTGTAAATACATAACCTATGTACCCTTAGCAGTTCTTCTGGATTCCTGCTGGGAACATAACTGGGCTGTGTGTGGAGCCAAATTAGAATTGCACACATTGTGTCTTAAAAACATGATGGGATTTTATAATCTGGTTGAAGTGCATTGTTTGCTTCGTGTCTCACCACGTACACTCCTGCTTCTCTCTCTCTGTAACCGGGAAACTTGGTACTGACGTATGCTACTAGCGCGTTTCTGCTACTGGAGTTCTGCTCCTGTGTATTTTAATATTAGAAATTATTCATGTAAGCATGAGCAGTATGTTTTAATTGTCAGCACATCTTGAAATATTCATCTTTCAGTGAGCAAGACAAAAAGTCTTGCTAGGACAGAAAGTGCCAGAACAGCATAAACAATAGTTGCAAAGTGATGTTTTGAAGTGCTCTGTACACAGTGAGACCAAAGTGATCTCGTGTTTTGTTTTGGTTTGGGATTTTTTTTTGGTGTTTGTTCTTTTGTCTGTGGGTTTGTTTTTTTTTTTTTTTAAGGCCTGTATTTAGTTAATGTTGCATTGGATATGTAGAATGCTATGTATTACTTAGTATAGCAGTAAATATAGTAGCTTTGCGCTTGAGGGTCAGAACTCAATGCAAATAGGGAAACAGATACAAATTGCCTAATCTGAGATAAACATTGAAACAGCTAAGTCTTACAGAAAGTGTGAAAATGCCTTTATTGACTGATTTTTTTTCTTTTTATGTCACAGCAGTAGATATTCAATTGATCTATTTCATGGGAATATTAGAAATCATGTCATATATGTAAAACAAAAAGAAATTATAGTGTATGCTGTGTGTTACCTTAAATTAATATTCCTGTAATAGAGTAATAGTGATTTGTTGCAAGAGAAATAATACATCTTAGAAACCACATTTGAAATATAAATCAATAGTTCTAAAGTTTAATTACTCCATCATGCCCATACTTTGTTCACCAACATTTCTGGAGGATTTTGATTATTCTTACAGTGTGTCAACTAGATATATGGGAATGATGCGAGTATTGCAAATATGGGGGGTTAGTCAGAGAGCGAGATTTTGTTCTCAAATCTACTTTAAGAACCAAACGCTGAGAGAGAGTAATTTGAAATCAATATTTTCAACTTCATTAGGTTCTTCTTAAGAAAATGATTACTATATAGCAGCAATAGAGAACAGTGGCTTGATGGGATATACTAATTGACTCCTCAAATCTGAAATTCTTAGACATTATAATTTTTAATTATCTTAAGATCAAATAAGGGATCGGTAAAACAAGAATGCTCTTCCATATATAGCAGAAGTTATGGGCACTGATGGAATGCACAGGTGTGTGGATAAAATCTGCTTTATGTATGATGAACTGCAGTCCTCCCCTCTAGAAATTCCTGTGCCCAGAAAAATGGTTGTGTACACCAGAGAGATGGTGGTACAGAAGAGAGTATCATACAGAGTACGAACCAAGTCTGGTTTTGAATGGTAGTAACTCAACAAAGGAAAGCATTTTATAAAAAAGAGATGAAATATCTTCCTAACTTGTGGCTAGATGGCTCAGTAGTTATTAATAGGATGCAAAATGTTTCAGCTCTGGAATACGTTTACAGAGCTAGCTCTGATTTTTTTTTTTTTTTTTTTTGAGTGTCCTGTTATTGTCTATGCTTCCTCCTTTGCATGTGTGAGGTTTATGTTTTCATTTGACTTAGCAGCACCAAGGGAAAAGGTTTAAAAAACCCCACATTGTAAGGGCCAGACATAATCTTGGATCTCTGTTGGACTTTGCTGATATTGATCTTCAGCCAAACTGGAGAAAAAAATTGGTTCCACAACTGTAAAACACATAGTCTATGTTAGTAGAAAGTGCAAGCACCAGTCACCTGCGAAGGGGGCGTGAAGAAAACCAGTGTCACATCACTGAAAGGCCGGGTGATGCATTACTGTGAGCCACATCAAGGAGCCTTACTGCTAATAACATCCATTAGGCAAGTGCTGCAAAAAAAAAGCCGAGTCTTTGACAAGCATTTTCCAGGAAATAGACGCTTCAAGTTTGAAATGAATGAGTAATATGGAGCACATTGCATTTCTTGGTAAAAGTTTTCTGGCGCTATTAGTAAACGTTACTGTCTTCTGTTTTACAGCCTTTACCTTTCTGTGTGCAGCTAGGAGAAAGCAGAAGCTGTCTTAGTTACTTCACAGCTGCAGAGAAGTTGTGTTGGTGTAACTGAAGTAATAGTGAGGGGATGAGAACTCCTGAAACTGCTATGAAGAAAATGGCATATATGTATGCTGGTTCTCACTGCTGAAAATCAAGATATAAGTGCATGATAGAGAAATTACATAATTTTCCAAAGTGTTAGCTTTTCCTGTCCCTGAAGTAAATATTTTTTTTAAATTCTGTTTTTATAATATCAGAAAATGACCTAAGTTTGTTTTTGTTCATTGGTGACTAAACCTCACTTAGCAATGTGGCTGCAGTTAAGGTACCTTTTATGAGTTCTCTTTCAAGCAGGAGCCAGTGCAGGTGAAGTCTATGGTTAAGCAACACTTTCATCTCAAATAATCTGAGTTTGGTGGGTAAAACAGCAAATTTTACTGTATAACCTTTCTAACATATTCAAGCAGTAGAAAACCTTTAAAACAACAGCCAAACAAAGCACCTTTTTATAAGCCATTGTATCATGAAGTATGAGGGTACTGTGATTGTGATCTCCTTGAACTGCTGTAGAATCTACTATTGAAAGATTAAACAAGCCTGTGTATTGTTATTACCTTTGCAGCACGCAGCACTTCAGCTACGAATCAATGTGAAAGTTACAAACTCCTTCTGACCTGTAACTTCAAAAAGAACAATTGTTCTAGGCTTTATTCAAGTAGGAAATTACCAAAAAGCTTACTTAAATCATTGTTAATGTTGCCTGATGCAACAACACATTTGCAAGATGTTTTTTTTCAAGAAATTATAATCCAGGGAGATCAGTAAATAACAGTTTAAAAACTGGATGTCATTTTACCTGTAGCTCATCAAATATATCCTTAGTTGCTTACTGCCTTGTCACTCTTCAAGGAATAGCAGTTGTGAGAATGGTCCCTGCTCTACTTTGTGTTTTTACTGTTAGGGCTTGGATGCCTTGCCAAGAGAGAGATGTGGTTGGCACCTCTTTCTTTGATCGCCTTTGCGGCAGGGAGGCTGAAAGGACTCCTATCACCTCGTACTGCAGTCCCAGTGTGGCTTTGCTTCTCTAAACTTGCCCTGTGTAAGAAAGCTGGCCAAGCAAAACTAGTAAGTTTCTGTAACTGTAATGGGTGAGTGGCAACCCGTGGCCTATGGAGAGCAGCCAGGAAACATGGAAAGAAATCCAGCAAGGGACTGGTTTAAGAGAGAGAGCAGATTAGGATTGTGCTGGGGTGTAGCATCACTCTTCCTGTCTTTTTTTAGAGGAGAGAATATTGCTGAACTCTGTTCTCAGAGTTCAAGGTACCACACCCGATGTGCTACCTTTAAGAGAACAGGTTTTATTTGATCTCCTTGTTTTTATTAAATACAAGCTAGGTTAATGGGCAGAGAGTAGTGAAGTAGAGGGTCTTGTTAGTTCAGGCTGAAACTTTTCCCGCAATGATTTTGCATTTTTATCTTTTCAGAACATCCGGTAATCGATTCTGTTAATACTGGATCATTATTGCTTTCTATGTGAAACACAGGATTGAAAAATAGATCAATATTTTAAAGAACTGTAAAAATGGATGTATCTGCTATGCTTTCTTTTGTTATCAAAGCCTTCCTGTATATTTAGCAAAGAAATAAGTCACTAAAGTGCAGGCTTTTTAAAAACTGATGTAGAGTTTCATTCCAGAAAGCAAAACAAATAAGTGATGTATTAATTTACCCTTTATTAGAACCTTTTTGGGGAAAAATTGAACAGTTGTAGTCAGAATTCTTGTAAGTAGTTTTAAAATATTACTGGAGGATTATGTGCAGTAACCTTTTTCTTTTAAAATTTAGCTGCAGGGCTTTATGGTACTTGAAGTGACTCGTACGTTGTACCATGGCTTAAGAAGCATATCACTTTGTACGGGTGGAACTATAATTCCCATTTTTTGAAGCAGGTTTAGTAACTGACTAATTGAAACTAAAATGATTAAGGAGCCCAAAAGCGATGGTAGATGAGTAATGCTTTGTGTATCTGTCAGTGTGAAGAGTTTTAGATGTACATTTGTGTGTAGTTTACTTACTTACATGTGTTGCTTCTACGATGGTGCACATTAACATCTAAACAACTGTGCAATTTGGTTGTATGTGTGTAGATCAGAAATGAAAAACAATTTAGGTAATTTTGTCTCGAACAAGATGTTAAGCAACATGTAGATGAAGAAGACAAAGGAGGTCAACCAAGTCATGATTCTGAAATGTTTGTTTTGTGTGCTTGGTTTATAAGTGTTTATAAAAGAAATTTTTCTTAGCACATCAGAAATGAGATTTCAGTATCTTGTTCAATAGCTTAATGAAGTACCCCCTTGTCACAGTGCAGTTGGCTTCTTGTTCTGCTGTCTTCCCATTTTGGTTTAATTTTGGGTGCAAGTGTATGTGGGAGGAAGTTGTGACTGAGGCTTTTGGTTAAGGACGTGCTCTGTAATTTGTAGAGCAACAGAAATGTATTCTTACATTAGACTTCTGTGTTCGAAAATTTATCTTACAGCAGTTCTGCACAAAAGAAAGATGTTGCTTCTTGTTGTAAAGATTCTGGGTTTTTTCATTGCAGATGAGTTATCTGCATGTACCTTGTTTAGTGCACGTACAATCTCTGTGTGAAGGCGTGCGTCTGCTTTCACATAACTGCTAAAGCACTGGTTCATAAAACCAGCTGAAGTGAGTCACAGCAGGTGTGGCAATTCAGTGCTTTAAGGATACTGGGCAGCAGGACCTGAGTCTGGCTGGATTATCCAGGAAATTTCCTCAGAGATGTGCTAAACTCTACTGTCCAGGTCTGGCAGCTTAAAATAGGTCTGATGTTCTGCAAGGAGCTCGGTGTGTGATCTTTGAAAACTAGGCTGCCTGCTTGGAACAAACCACCTGAACCCTCAGTTTAAAATACAAATCCTTTCCTGCACTGGATGCGACTTCCTTCCTGTGTGGATCCAAATCTAATCTGTTACTGTTGCTAATGGTCTCCAAAAGCATCAGGCCTGCCTTTTACTTGCATGAAAACTACCCTGTCCTTCCTTGTTGCTGATGGAAGGGGACTGGGCTGAGATAGGGGAGGGTTTGGAGGGCTGCCCCCGGGACCAGCTCCTGTGGTCACCTTCCTGATGAGACTCTCCTCTTTTCTTTCTGTCAGAAATACAAATGGAAAATACCGATTCTGTCCCTGTAGGCAGAGAATAAAAACTGGGAGCAGGTTTTGCTGGAGTTTGTTCCTCTGCCGATGTGCAGCAGCTGGTGGTGGTAGGCACAGCCCCAGCGTGCCATGGGTCACTGCCCAAACGCTGCTGTGGTGGATGCCAGCATCCTTTCTCCAGGTGCGTACCCATGGTCAGCTGCTTAGGTTTGGAAGTTGGTTAAAACTGACATTTCCTCTTGTCGCCAAATGTGTGCCTGTCTTGTGCAAGCATGCTTGGTTTGAGCCCCCTTATCCTTGGCCTCCGCAGTGTCCTGGAGCAGTCCTGTTTGTGGCTGCAGTAACAGAGTTTGTGAGCAGATTCCTTCTGTTTTAAACAAGCTACTGTTGATTCACTTGGATTATAGGTTTTTTATTACAAGAAATAGGGAGTATTTATTTCCTTTTCACCTTCACTTGCACCCCACAGCTGCCTCTCTAACCTGAAAGTGTAATTTGAACCTGACCAGGAGTAGGTACTTTTCCATAGCTATGATATATCCTTTCATGTTCTTCTTTCAAATTTGTTTTGGTTTTTGAGGAGAGGGTGGTCAGAACTGAGTGAAATTCCAAGGTGTCATTGTGTTACAGATCTCTACGGCAGCAGAGCCACGATTCACAATTTTTTTTGCCCCTTTTTTGTGCTTGGAAGCAAATGTTTCATCACATTTACCTGTGGTGGAGAATTTGCTGTTGTTACCGCTCTTTCTCATAATAAGATTATTTATCTATTTATATAGAGTTGTAAAAATGGGCATCACCACCCCCCAAACCACCACTTCTTGAGTTCTGTGTCTGTTTCTAAAGCTTCCAATCAGTAGCTTATCTTATCTCATGTAATGCAGTTTTTCAGACTATTTTTTTTCCTGATGCTATGGTGCTGAATGTGGGGGCAGAGAAGAGAATATAAGAATAACCTAAGATGTTTTTTCAGTATAGGAAGAAGAATTTGGATTTTTACTTCTAGCCACCGGCAGAATTTCAAAGTGTTCAAAATTTTTAAGTCTCCCATGTTAGTATTTTTTTCCTCTCAGTAACCTTGTTTGGAACTAAAAATAATAATGAATTGTAAGACAATAAATCAATTTCTATTATCATATTCTTGAGTTAATGTTTGTTCCTTCTCAGATGTTTTGTCTATCTGAAATCAGTTTACATATACCCTCCCAGGCAGCCTACATATGTGAGAAAATGTTCATCTTGTTGAATCACACTCACAATGAATATTTATAAATAAGCTAGATCTGTGGTACCATGAGGAGGATTATAGTATTGGATCCTCTGTTGTTTTTCTTCTGTGGCAGCTGTGTTGTTTTGGGGAGCTGGCTTAGGTTCCTGTGTGGCACTATTCAGCTTCAGAGAAAAATGTTTATTTTATAGTTTTGAATTTCATGCCCTTAGATTCTCATTTGAGATATCTCTCTTGTAGTTACTGATTTGTCAAACCTATGTAAAAGTAAATTCACTGTTGATATACCAAGTTGAGCATCCATTGCTATCTTGCCCTGAGAAGACCTTGTCTGTGGAGAAGGCAGAGTGCAGTGGACACGGAGCAGAAGGCTCCAATCCCTGGTGCAGAAGGCAACCATTTTCCTTTCCAGTTTAATTATAGTAAGTGCCTCTATTACTATTTCTTTGTATCAGTTCTGGAGATTAGTGATAATATGGTGGGGTTTACATATGGTAACTCCAAGTAAAAGCCGTTCAGTATATGTCTGAGGGTGTTTGTGCTCCTGTTGCAGTGCTGCAGCTGCTGGTGGCTGTAGTGTGCAGTACTTGTCTCCTTGGTGAGCAGTCCAGTGGTCAGTCTTGGGAAAGATCACAAAGCCTGAAGCACATCAGAGGCTGGCTGAAGTGTTTTTATGGCTAAAGATATTAACATCTAGCAGAACAGCAGCTATCCTGTGTGTGTGGTTTGTTGGTTTTTGGTGGGTTTTTTTGTATGTGTGGTGGTTTTTTTGTTTTTTAAAGGCATTACAAGGACATTAAAATACTGGGGCTTGCTAAGCATGACTGTCCTGTGTGGCAGAGGGAGACGAGGCATGTGCCAGATGTCAGATATTCCATGCCGACAGAGGAGGCTGTCTCCTGTTTTCTGCCTCCTTTGCAAACCCAGCCTTCTCTACCTGTTGAGAGACTCGAGGTTGCTGTTACTCCCATCCTGGGGCAGTGCAGTTACGGGTGTGTTTGTTTCCAGGCTCTCAAGTCTTGTTGCTTTCTGCATACTGGCTGTGGTGACCAGGCCCTGTGCAGTAGCTGGTAAGGTATAAATGTCTGGGGTTCTTTTTGTTTGTTTGTTTTTCCCTGTTATGACAAGGATGTTTTCACCTCTTCTGTTTCAGGACAAAACACACTTTAAAAAACAAACAAAAAAACCACAAAAAACAAGCCCTTGTATTTACCCAGTCAGTCAACCTATACCAAACAGCAATTCGTTTGCCTCTTATTTTGAGACACTCTGGCTCTCGAAACAGATTGGTGAAATTGGTGAGAGAGATGCATTTCCTCAGCTCTGGCTTATTTTTCTAGCAAAGCTCTGAGAATTCTTTCCAGAATACACACTCGAGAGAGGCCATAAGAACTCTGCAAAGATGCAAGCATTTTTTTTGTCTGCAATAATATTCTTTTCAGTGATTCACAGTATCATATGCTTATTCAAACAATAAAATAGTTGTGATTTTTTTTTCTTTTTTCTGACCTGCTTGTGGGTTTTTTAATCAAGATGAAAGATTATATTTTTATTAATGTTTGTTCACGTCAGTGAACTTTCTTGTCACTGTGTGTTATTTATGCTATAGAAATGCAAATGTTACAAAGAAACAAAATACAAGTCATTGCAGTGGTTTGTTTTTTTTTTTTCCCCTGCAAAATCCCATGGTTTATTTTCACTCTATCTTTATAGATACCTTTTCTTGCCCAGAGTTCTCCTTTTTTGGTGACAAGTGTTGTGGAGCACTTACACGTCTTGTTCTATGCAGCAAAGCATAATATATTTCCATTGCATACTTCTATATTTTAATTGCTGAAGATAACGGAGACAGTGGGCAATGCTGATGCTATACTTTCAATTAATTCTGGAAGATGCACTTTTCCTATGACTTGAGCTTTGCCTTAGTGTATCCTTAGTGAGTATAAAGTTAGGCTCTGCAGATAGCCAGAATGCTAAGCTCTTGAGTATAATTTAATAATCTGTGTATTATTTTAAAGACACACATAAGCAATAGCTGCTTGCTAATAAAATGCATTTACTGACCCATGAGTGAATTGATCCCTATGACTATTTAAAGCTTAGGGCTCTAAAAGTTTTCCTCTTATCTTTATGTTAAACAATGGAAAGTTTTACCGTATGTTCAAATAACGTCTTCATCAGGTTCACAACAGGATACCATAGTTAATTTCAGTTGAGTGCTTTACAGGATTTTCTTTTTGCTGGCTGGTTGGGTGAAAGTCTAGACACTGAGAGACGAGGCGTTAGAGGGGCCTCACAATATAGTTATTGTGAATGGTAAGTAGGAGCAGCTTCCTCTGATGTACGGACTCCATGCCCAAACCAGCAGTACAAAGGCATATCTTTTGTTCAAGAGGATAGGGGCTAATCCGAATGCTGCACACTGTGAAAAACCTTTTATGGAAGGGGGAAAAAAACTTGCCTTGGAGGTGAGAGGTCAGCAGTTTAACCTCTGACCATAAAACAAGAGACTAGCGAAGAATGGGATGAACAAGGGGGAAAAATACTTCAAGTACTACATTCTTTGTTTATTGAAAATGGGTCAAGCAAATGAGTGTCAGGAATGGTTACAGGAGTTCTGATGCGATGTAAGGCAGTCTGAGGATGTGCTCTGGCTGAGCTGCACATTGCTACAGATTTTGGTGCTTGCATAACTTTCTCTTTTCAAATGCTTGATAAATAGATGCCCAAATGAAAATCTAATCTTTCAGCGACCCTTAAAAGCACAGTTACTCTACTCTCCTCCTCCCCAGCCCAGATCAAGTCCAATTTTTATTAAAAATTTTTATTCTAATGTTTCTTTACATAGATTAACATAATTTGTAATTTTCTATTTTAACTGTTTCTGGGCTATTTTTTGAAGTTCATCAAGAAGCATCATGGTGGTAACTTCCTCAGATTTGTTCCACACGCAGTATGATAGGTGTCTTTCAGATAAAGCCATGGATCTTTGGGTGGTCAGTGCTATTGTACAACAGCAGGGGAGAGCTGTTCTCAGTCTTTGTGCCAAGGGAATATGGAGGCTTTCCCTTCTGATCTCGTTTGGTATTATCGGTGCCGGGAATTTAGTCGCAATCCAATTAGAAATGATGGAAGTTATGTTAACTAATGGTTAAGCCTCCCATATGCTCAAGTTCACCCCTTTGGACTAATTGGTTGTGCTACTCTTGACTCAGGCTGGCAGAACATACCAACAGTGATTAATATACGTGGTGCGTGAAAGCCCAGCTCCCTGCCTGGCATATGACCATTCCATGTGCTTCACTACACCCAGCCCATGAGAAGCACTACTCTCCTCCCTCACAGTCTCTCCCAGCATGGGAAAAAGCAGAACGACATAATGCCCTGCTTATGCACCTCTGGAAGTTTTATACTTCACTGGACATAGATGTGTTTCGTATATGAGGTGAATTCCTCTTCCTGCTTCACACAAAGGGATTAAAGCTAGGCTTTGTCGTTGACCCTCTTCACATGTCACATCTTCAAACATGTGCTTATGACCTGGTCAGCTTTAGGCCCCTTGCATTAAGAGAAGTGATCAGTAACCAACAGCATTCCTCAGCCAGCCAGTGGAAGGGCTTCTCAGCACTCGGAGAAATGTATTTTGGTAGACACTTGATTTAATTGTGCTTAGAAATAGCATAGCCTCAGACTTCATGCTTCCTCTGACCCTTGGCTGAGCTTAATGCTTTGTTTCTCAATTTGACGACATCCATCTTTCTTCAGTATATTAGGGGTAAATTACTCAGAAGGGTGGTACTAAGTGTACTTCCATGGTCTTGACACATCTTCAAATGAGAGAAAAGACTTTTCATTCTCTTTAAATTCCTTAGAAACTCTTTTGGCTTCACTGATTTCAGAATACAGTATTTTAGTGGAGACTTTGTCAACTATGCAGAGTCGTTTAATAAATAAATTTTAAACAACAGACTTAGGGTTGTGGCTGTTGCTGGATGCACCTGTGCAGGTGCTTCCTATAGCTATTAAGTGACACTAAAATGAATAACCCATTATGCTCTATTTACCTTGCTGCTAATGGCTTGGTTTTGTACCTTTTTTCAGTGAGCAACCTCCAACATGAATTGTGATCTTTTAGGCTTTTCAAATTTTGTGGGATAAAATGGTGTTTTCAGGCAAAATGGGAAGGCTTAGGTCAGGAGAGGAGTTATGAGGCTTGCTTGAGAGAGTATGTCTTTCTGTTTGAAAGGTGCAGCAATGTCTTTTGTACCCTGTACATTTTCTTACTAATTATCCAGATGATTAATTAAAAAGGTGCTACAAGGAGATAACTATTTTTGTATAGACATAATTTACAAATACATCGTATCCCATTGATTATGAAATTGTCAGCATGGGTGATTACTGTTAGACTTCATTAATAAAAAATGGTATTAGTTATCTTAAAGCAAAGCAACTTCTCTTATCAAGCTGTATATTGAACTGTTCTTGATGAGAAGTGCACACGCATGGTTAATGATTGGTTTCTGCTGCAGCATAGTGTATTTTAGCACAAGAAGTTTCTTGTCTGAAAACATTTTAATACTTCCTCAGAAAATTCTTTTTTATGCCTTACAAAGATTGATTGGCACCTGTGATTATTTCCTAGTATTCTTAGCTTTTTCATTTTCCTGATAAATGACCAACAGGACAATGATACTGTTTTCTTGGGGCCCATCTGGTTATGTCTTTAATTTGTGTTTAGATTAGAAATTATTAGCCTTTAGCGTTGATTTCAGTTGTACACCTTTGCTGCTCTAGGTTTCACATACATTCACAGAGCTCAACTGTTTCTCCTAGAGGTGAATTTTCTTTTATTTTCAGAAACAAAAGGAAGAATAAAGAGGAAAGCTTCAGGTAGTTACCAAATCGTTATCTGACAATTCAGAACATCCTTTTAAGCCTTCCTGTGGTGAATGTGCAGCCATGGCAGCAGTGCTGTCTTACTGGTGGAGACAGAACATGTGGAAGGACAGAGCATGGGTGTGAAATGACTAGAAGTGATTATCGATGTGGGGCTTTTAGGTACTCCAAGGGTTGTGTAATGATCTGCATCAAGGAAGAAGTTGGAGAAATAGATACAAAATGGATGCCAGAATCATACAGCCCTTCCAACATGTGGAAGACATAATAGCATCTAACCGTTCTATGCAAACACTGAACACGGAGAAACTGTGCATTGAGAGGAGGGCGTTTTTATGAAAATGTCTTACATGCTAATGTAATATAATATGTAATATTACATGCAGTGTAATATTTCAGCTCCTTGTGCATTCGGTGTGTTAATGGCTGTTACTGTTGTGCAGGTTTATAGATGCCTTCTGAAATGTTACCATCAGATTTATTTGTTAAATTGATGTTTTTAGATGAGACATAACAATTTATACTTTGTTGATTTATTAATACGTAATTCGTTTTATTTCACATCAATAATAATACAATTTTTTCCCTAGCTATTTTTGACTGCTGTATATCTGATGCCTACACGTGCATTCCTCATGGTTTCCCTGTCCTCATCTCACTTCTTTCTGCTGTGATGCTCTTTGGAAAGTAAAATTAAGACCTTTTTTACTTAAGAGGCATATGGATGGCCTGTCTTTTTGTAACTCTCTTCCTTCCTGTAGTCCGTATCTGCCCATCCCCAAACACCCCATTGCTCTTTGGAGTGTGTGCAGGTCTGTTTTCTCTCCTCTTTCTACTCTTCAGTGCCAGTACCCACTCTCGGGGGCACTTTTTTGCCTCCATGACCAGACAACTGACTAGCCAGAGCCTGCAGCCTGGCTGGTGTAGCCCAGCTTTCCAGTCAGCAAGGCGGAGGGGCCAGGGTTGGTCTCCCACCCAGCAGTGTAGCTGTGTACCTTGCAGGGTGCCTTCATTGAAGTAACTGCTTCTGACATACGTTCTTGTACTTTTAGTACAGCTAGTTTGAATGCAGACTGCTGAAATGGGAGAAGGTGGCTTCTGACCTTCCCTTCTGGAAAGGCTCAATTTGCAAAGGATGTGTTGAGTTCTGACCCCACATGGGCCATGTGAGTGCAGTATGTTGTTTTGAACTTTAGCTTTTTCTATTAAAGTGAAATATATTGTCTGCTATTATCACACTCTTAATTGATTTTCACTATTTTGTGCGTGATTTATTTGAGATTTCACTGGACAAAGCAGGCATCAGGCGTTGAGGTTTCATAGGATGAAATAGTTTTGCACTCTAACCACATAGCAGTTTCTTTGTAATGGGATGTAATGAAATCGTGCATCTACATCACTCTCCTACTTTTCTGTTCTGAATAAATGGTACTTTAGAAATCAGTAGAGAAGCAACTCTTCTGTTTTATTGCTGAAGTATGGGATATTAAGAGGTGTCTTGGAGAGTTTGGTAGATTGAATGTGCTTTGGGATTAGCAACTCATAGAGACTGGAACCCAGATCTCCTGCCTCGAGGGCAGCAAGACGCAATACCATTCTGGTTACAGTCCCTCTATATATTGGGATGCCATTTACATCTCCCGTTTTGCTTACCCCACTCTGGCACCTAATTGGGAATTTTGATCTGAGTGACTGTAGACACCTGTGAGAAAACCCTTCGACTTGCTTTTACTTGTCTTATGTATATGTGTGGCCTGTGCTTTAAAATTACCAAACCTGGGCTTGTGAGGAAATGTCCTTTTTTTATGCCTGTAAATGTTCTTCTCAATCAAAAAGAATTCATTTTTCCGAGATTCCATGGTATTTGGGAACCTGAAATGACTTGCTTGAGGTCATGCAGCAGGTAACTGGCAGGACAGAAAATCAGAGTATGCGTCTTCTGTTTCCTGGTGTGTTGCATTGCTGGCTGAGCCTGCATTCTAGCTCTGCTGAGGCAAAGAAGGACAACTACTGTTAATGAAGCTGAACAAAAACAACATAGAATTTTTTTTGCTGCCCTCTATAACTACTTCGCGACTCCTCTGAGTTTGAAGCAGTGGGAGAGAAAGGCACAGAGGTGCAGCTATGTCAGAGTTTGTTTTACTAACAGATTGATGTATTTTTCAGTAAGAAAATGCCAAAAAAAAAAAAAAATTGCATTAGCCTTCTACTCTGTGTGTTGCTCCTCTTTGAAAGGCTTAGTGAGGGGAAAAGTGCCCGGTTTGGGAGCATCTCTGGGAGAGACGTGCCGTGGAACCTGTGCTCCTGTCCTGGGAGGTCCTTGTTGGGGATCAGAGGGGTCTCTGTTCCCCAGGACATCAGATGTCAAAACCACGGTGCCTCTGCTGGCTCAGCCTGAACCCCTTGCTCTCAGCGCACATTGTGTGCAGTCACTGGCTCGGAAACTTCTGGGAGACCCTTTCTTAATGTTTTCTTTGTTTTCTGTGGAAAAAAAAACCCCAAGGTTTAGGGATTCTGTGTAGGTTGTTTGGTAAGTGACTGGAATATCTTTATTAGCTGTACAGACTAATACTAGAGAGGACTCATAACATAAATGCTGGTGTAAAGGTTGTTTTCTATACTTTTTTTTCTTTCTTCCTGAATATGGCTATTGGATACTAAAACATGAGTGCTTAATGATAGAGTGAAAATCTCAGCTGATTAGAGGTTTATTAGCTGTTGGAGTAACACTGATCTTTCTGTAAGCAACCTCTTAACCTGCTATTCGTGTTTTGTTCTTGTCAAATGTTTAGTGTTGACTTTTGAGGATTGGTATGTGAAAAACATAAAAACACTGATTTTCTGCTGCATGCTGCCTGCCATAGACAAATAGGGGCAGAATGCATGTCGGCCGACCTCTAAAATTTTTTGTTGTTGATTCTTGCTCATGTGGAGGGCCCTTGGGACAGATGGCCCCTCGCTGTTGATGGTTCGATTACAGTGATCACCCACAGCTTCTGAGGAGTGTGAAGAAAAGAAATTGCTTTCTTTGTCAAGGTGTTTTCAATTCAATTCTCACCCATTAGCCCTGTTTGGTTAAGTTTTGAATTACTCCATCAGGTGACTGATGAGTTTATTTTTTCTCCCCAATGGTATAAAATGGATTTGGTATAAGATGGAAAGTGAAGGCAAAAAAAGATCTGTGCTTATTGATCAGTGCTCCTTCACCTTTATTCTGGTTTAATGTATCATGAGCAACCAAGATAAAAATGAACACTGAATCAGAATAGGCTAGAAAATACATATTTTTGAAAGATGTTTTAATTATTTTAAATCTGTGAACTGTTTACATGTATAGCAAACTATATACGTAGGCTACAGCTAATCAATGTGGTTATATGGTTTTAGAGCTTTGTGTAACTGAGAATATCTATGATTCT